>JAODLL010004217.1:0-11259 GCA_026546735.1 Forbesichthys agassizii | reverse complement strand
CGACGGTACATTTAGCAAATCGACGTATTTAGTAACCGGTGACGTCGGTTACGTCGACTAATCGTCCCAGCACTAGTGTCTTTTCACTTTAGTTTTCTTTATACTGTGAGTTCTCCTGAAATGGAAATGGTGCTTGTGTTGGCTGTGCGAACCAGACCCTTCACCTTCTTCTGCTGGACACCTGGGGACCATTAAATACAGCAGTGTTTACCATGGAATACCAAGGGCTCTTGAACTGTTATAAAGAGCACCCAACTGCATGAGAGGATGCTGTAGGAAGAGGAGAAGAGGAGGCTGTGGGAGGACTTGATTTGGCTTGAATGGATGGCCCAGATCACGAAGCCGTGTGCATTTATTATTTCGGAGTCCTGTGCGCTTGGACGTGGATTTGTGAAGCCCCAAATAAACATTTTATTGAACGGTCAGATTACATGGATTTGTCTGGGTTGGGGATTTTCTTAGATCATTATTATTGTTCTTATCTACAACATTGACTGAGGTTGTGAACATGTGCAAGGTTGGCTGCGTGAAGAGCACTGCTGACGTTCCCACGTATCCCATTTTACCATCAAGCATATGAATGCGAGTTGACCTTGAACTTTCCTTTCATTTGCAATTCCTCCTCGTTTTGTCAACCAGGTAACATTAATGAAAAACGTACATGGGTCCTGCTCTCTGAAAAAACAACCTGCTCTCATTGTCACCATGTTTAATAAAGAGGAGCACAACACTTTTCGCCCTCCTCATACCCCTTCATGAAGGGGGGGGGCGTAAAGTGGCAGTTAGGGGTAATTGTGTGTGTGTGGGTCGGTTCATCGCTAGCACACAAGCGGCTGGGGTTAAGAGAAGGGCTACGCAAATGAAGCCCCTCACGAGCGGTCATATTAAAGTCAGCTGAGGAGGAAACGTTTGTTTCATTCCACCTGCTCCCCATTCCGACCCCATCCATTTCCATGTCACTTGGGCTCCATCATTGGTACTGAAGATATCATCTATCTCCATAGCGTCCAGCTCAGGTGACAAATCAGGTTTTGTGATTCTGTTCTCCCCAGAGAACGTGTCCCAACCCCCCATTCAATAGTGGCTATTCGTTGTGGAACCAATAAGACTTCCAACGAAAAATGTCAGCGCAGCACAGTATAAATCATTATTATTATAGGCGTTAAAACATTTTATCTCAACCCAACCATTAGATAAAGATATGGTGGATGGGTGTAAGAATCATACAGTTAAATGATGTTGGTTATGTGCGCAGAGAAACAAATATGCACTCATTATCCTGCTAATGAAATAGTTACAGACATTATTCTGTATAAACCAGATACAGTACCATAGAGAGTTACACACAGCCGTACTGTGCATATAGCATCTTTTTAAAAATATCTCACAAGCATAAGCCATATGTTTAAGAAAACATAAACACACCTGTTTCTAATTCCTGGTGAACTCAATATCACTCTGTCTTGCACTGCAGAATATAAATGCCTTATATATAAGCAACAGAACAGAGAAAGGAATGGGGAAACAAAGTTAATTTATCCTTTATTTATTTATTTTTTTCAAGCAATGTTGTTTTCAGCCTAATGCCTGCTGTTTGACAAAACGTTTAGTGGCAGGCCGATGAGGAACCCCCTCAGCAAGAAGAAACACTGTTAGAACAGATTCTGTCGTACACCCATTGCTGATGGTCCTTGCTTGTTCTCAGCTCTTACACCCAAACACGCTTTATTCAGAGCTCTGGTACAATACTGCAGATAAACCTTGACTGACTGCCCATGCCGCTTGGTTGGGTAGCAACAGAAAGTGTGGATACTTTCAAACTGGTAGGTGATTCAGGGTGAGAAAGTAACCGAAGAAAAGAATAGTGACCTTAACAGACAACGTTTTTAATAACACAGAAACATAATTAGAAAGCAGAGCCTGTATATAACCATTTCTTTATCTTTTACCGTGTCAGGGATTTGATATCAATTTTATGTGTAGACACCATCATGGTTCTTTCCACTTTTGCTCTGCTGAGTTCAAATGACAAAGCCGAAGACTAGACCTCATGCCACAAAGGTGGATCCCCTATCTGACTTTCTGCTTCTTGGATTAGAGCCAATGGTTTTTTTAGTTGGAATGTGTGCATCAGGAAACTTCTGCAGGGATTACGGCCAAAATGATGAAAAACTGGTGACAGATTGTCCAGCGGAGGAGGAAGATTAAAAGAGATCCTACTCTGGCCTACTGTAGTGATTCAAACACAAACTGCTAGATACTGTACAAGGCCAAAAGTCATGCTAGCTCTCGTGCCTCATCCCAGTCTCCTGCCAGAATTCAGGGTTTGTTGTCAAACGAAGGTCTAGTGACATTGAGCGCGATTATGAAAGCCGTTCTGAATGACGTGTCTGAAAGCTTCACGTTATGAATAGTCATCAGACGTGGTAGTTGTAACCACAAGCTCTTATGGCCATGCCCCACTACATACAGCGTGTAGTGTTTTTGCACTTGCATATGCATTTGAGCATCCGTGGGTATGTTGGTCTTTACATGAGGTGTGGTCAGGTGTATTGGTGCATAGCTATCTTAAGACAGCGGAAAGCAAGTTAGCCGTGCATTATCAAGAAAGTAGCAGCTATGGTGGGAACACAATGCGCTTGTTTGACATGCAGGGAATCACAGGAGCATAAAAACATGTAGTACTAAGAGTGCAATGTGAAATATTATTGTGTGCGTCAACATATTTTAGCGATCTTGGTGGAATCATGCTGTTGCCATAGATGTTCTACATACTTTACAAATGATGAGCCGTTTCCTCTAGAGAAGTGCCTTTCCTCATAACTGCTGTATATATCATAACTTCTTATAACAAATCTGCTGTTATAATAGAAATTAAAAGGGAATTGGCAATGACACTGGTTTACTGTATATAAACTGCCCAACATGGGGGTTTCAAACATAGGAGAACCATTGGAATCCCAGTGTATTGTTTAGCTGAATGTAGTGGGGCATGGCTGTTAAGCTAGATGCTATATTAAAGTGCTTGTTGCCTTGTTGCACTGTGTACTTCTGCCATTTCTAGTCTTTCCCTACAGTACATCTCTTTAACAAGTCATCAAATCCTTTCATCCATAATCTGTGAAGCTGTCCACAATGACCAACCTTCTCTGTAAGTGACAGCACCCAATTAACATTCCTCTTTGCTTGCATTGTGCAAAAAGCACATTATGGCCGTGTCTGACAGCAGCAGAGAAGTGAGAGTCGATTAATTGCCTTGGGAAAAAAGAGGACTTGATGCAGGGCCTGCAAACACCTGGATGTTCTGTATAATGCTTCTATTCCCTGCTGGGGTCATGAGTGGCAGCATGAGCCAATGAGAGCACGGTCATTGGCTTGCTTCTAAAATAGCATACTATACTAGTTAGAGGTGACTAGCTGCCGGGCTACCTAGCTGCCTTACAACTGCTGAAATGCACCATGTTCATAATGCATTTGTGCTGCCTGTATGCTGCACATGACCAAGGATGTAGTCAATCGGTCTCTTCCACTCTCCTTACTGTAAAAACACACAACCTGCCGTAGATTGCCTGAAGTCTGTATTTTTCTAACTCCTTCACTGGCAGTATTGTATTGGTGCACACACAATCACAGCCCACACAGCAGAAATACAGTGTGTTTGTTTCTGTAGCCAGCATCACACACCTCACGTCCTCAGAGCTTGAAGGCGAAAGCAACCACATAACTTAACCTCTGCAAAATCACTATTACACATACAGAAAATGTTTTCACCTGTTCCTATTGCCAAATACCTATAGCAAATCCAATGACAGGTGTAGGCAGCGCCTGTGGATTGTGGGTGAAATAGTGATGGCATTGCCATTAGCACAAAGTTGAAAAGAGTAGGAAAAGGTAGTGGGCTGAATGAATAAAGTTGCATGAAGTGAATGTTCACCGTTGCGACTATCGGATTTGCTGCTGTCTGAAACTCACTTCAGAAAGAACAGAGGGCAGAAAACAAATACGGTATGTTAACTGCCCTTGGCATTCCTGGAAGAATAAACAGAGGGATGCACAACAGTGGATCGGAATAGTTGCAAAAACTAGAAAATGGATTTAGATATTAAATTAGTTGGACAGCTGTTTCAAGTTGCTCATTCCTTATTCCTTGTGGCGTAATGTTAGAAAAGTTTGTATATCCTCTGTAATTGAGCATGAAATTGCAGGTGACAGGGCGGAAGACTTTTTACTGCACAAATACGCTGTAGGTAAATAGTGTATCTGCCATGTGGGTTACACATGTGAATTCTTAATACAAGTGAAAATGTAGGTACTTAAATTACATATCAATGAAGATTTCTAATGCAATAATATAAGATATCACTATATTGATTCATACAGTATATTTATTTGGTTGTTAAAGAGATAAGCAACCAGTAATAGCTCAAATAAAAAATATGAATATTATTACAGTAAGCATATCCACGGTTCAGTATGTGGAGTTTGATGATGTATAGGCTACATCAAATACCATGGAAGGCTTGCTGCTGTATTTATTTTCTTGGCACGTGTAGGACCCACAGGAGAACACCTGGTCGCTTAGTTTTAAAGATTAATTATGTGTACACAGCCTCAAATGTGGCGCGCTATGCTTGGCCATGCACAATACACAACATGCACCTTCTTCACAGCAAGGTCTTCCTCCACTCTAGAGCACCCGTGGGTCTGGGCTAATGACGCGGAGTGGCTCGCTCTTTAAAGGCGGCTGACTTAATGTTTCTCGCCAACGTGTGCAGTTCATCATCAGTTTACTTCACCTCACTCTAATTGGCTGGGGATGTAGGCCTGCGTTACTTGACATGTGAGCCAGATAGCTCCATACTGATGAAGTCTGAGTGGCTTTACCAGAATTTGTAGTATCATGTAGCGTAGTTCTTACTGGGGACATAAGTCATGTTTGACAGTAAGCTCTTCAAGGAAATGTCTCCTTATTTTTCACTAGTTGTGTTAGTGTTAACCACCAAACAGACATATGCGTATATTTCTACATACAAGCACAGATGTACAGTATTACAGGACCTCAGGACGTATCTTTGTCTTCTAAAGCAGTGTGTGGGTTGGTCGGACCCAAACGCACGATAACTTGGCAGGTTTGAACACTGATGTATTAGGCAAAGCAAAAACAGGGCACTACCAACGTGCACGAAAAGGACAATGGACCGGCAAGGCGTGACCAAACAGACAGACTAAAATAGACTAACGTGGGACTGGTCATTGGGTAGGGGGTAATGAGAGGCAGGTGTAACTAATGAACAATCAACACGGGGCAGGCAAGCACTGGACGAGACAGACCAACAGAATAAAGGGCAACAGGCCAAAACACAGAAACACACAGAAACACAACAAAAGACGGCAGAGTGCATAAGACTTGTCTTGGGTTCCGCTGCCCAGGCAGCAGCATGCCTGACTACATTAATAGCTGTCATGTATCTTTAGTTGTCACCTCCAATCAGGCTCAGAATGCTGATGGCAAATCATGAGCATCTTCTCGCAATTTGACTACCTTGGTGTCTATTGATGGGCCAGATAGGCCTTCAGGGTGGGGAATGGCGAGGGCACGCGATAATGCTGTGTGAAGTCTGTAATCTCATTGAGGGGCTGTTATATCAGACAGGCATGCTGTCCTGGCAAGGCGTGCTTGCCCACAGTGCCAAATCGCGTCCCTGTAATGAGGATTGACGCGTATGCGTGCAGTTGTTACATTGACACTTCTCTAATTGTGTCTGGACAGTACATTACTACGTGTGTTGGCTAAATCACACCGCCAACATGGCAGTAACTGCGGCCTTGTTTAAATATATGGTGTGGATAGGCTAATGCGCCGTGTCTGCAGTCAGCTGATGTTAAAGCCTATTCTCAGACAATTTGTCGTGATACTGTAGCTATGCACCAACATGAACCAGCAAATTCATTAATCTACAATTATCATCAAGAAACCAAGTACTGAGCAGGCATCGTGCTGCCAGTTTAATCAGAATTTGTATGCCAGCGTGGAACGAGCGATTGACTCAAAAAAGGCAGGCAATTCAAATCAGCACCCATTTGAGCCCACTGCATCAAAATATTAATTATGCTGCCAAGTCTCTCTCTCTCTCTGTCTCTCTCTCTTTTAAAGTGTTTGCCTGTCGCTGAGATTAAATGACAACACACTTGCCATAATGCTCCAAAGGAACAGTCCTGTCTTTTCTTTTGGAGTTTAGGCTCAGCCTCCAGTACTTTCAGTACCTTTTTTTAAAGGAGCAAAATGAGTTTGACGCTTGCTTTAACGTACCTCAATCTGTCAATCCTCTCTATATCTCATGGTCTGCTTCCTCCCATCTGCCGGGAAAGTGCTATCAAGCCAGGATGCTTAAAGTGCTATTAGATGTATTGGTCTTGTTTGTAACTCTATCATGTGATTTCCATAACGAGAGAGAGAGAGAGAGAGAGAGAGAGAGAGAGAGAGAGAGAGAGAGAGATAGAGAGAGAGAGAGACCAGGTGGTTCTTTCTGTTTATATTAAAAAGGAGAGCAGGGGAGGCATTTCCCATGAATCCCATTGCCTCTTAAAGGTTTACAGTGTCTCAATTCTCCAATAAAAGTGTGTATGCATTGAAAATAATAGTAGAGAGATGCTAATGGTACAGAAGTTAAATCTGTAGATGAAGATAGGTTAGTATGGGGATGCACACTGTACAGTAGGTCAGTTGGTGGTCCCATCTGAAAACATAGTGGGCTTGATGCCCAGCCTGCAGTGCACATAAGCATGTTTGAGCATGATGTCTAACCACTGTACCTGCTCTTCACGTTGAATTAAACAGGCTGTACAGTATCAGAATAAGATAATGAAGCAATTGCTGTGCCATAAATTCATGATATTTCTCGACCCGATGGGAACATTCTGAATCATTCAAACAAAATGCCTTTATCATAGATGGTCTTATGTTTCTTCTGATGAGCTGTATCACAAAAGCATGCTCGCACAGGCTATATTGTTTTATTATTATACATTTAGCAGAGACAGTTGTATATTGGTGCAAGACATTTGCTAACAATATCACAGTAGTCACAGCAGAAGGTGGAACATACTGACTTAAAATGTAATCAATTTAAATCCTATGGCCATGCCTCATCAGTAAAGCTGATTTTCTTTTTAAAGGAGACTAGGCATGGCAGGACCCAGTATTCATTTTGCTTTATTGACCTGAGGAGTTGTAGAATAATGGAATATGACAGAAAAGTGAAAAAGCGAGAGAGGCCAATTCCATTTCTGGCTAAATAGAAAAACCATGATACTGTAGCTTTTTCAAATCATGGAACAGAAATATGAACCTCACTCTTCTCTTTTAAAACACAAGTAAGGTCCACGCCTTGGTGTAGTTCTAGCTTAAAGCTAGAACTACACCAAGGCGTGACTAGCGACTGGCCGTCTTCTAGCGACAGCCTACAGCAAACAGTTTACTTGTTTTTGGGCAGCTAAACCAAATAAATGTTTACTGTTATTAGGTTATTGTGTTTTTTATATTGATATTACTCTGCAATAAAGCCTGAAAAGCTTTTACCTAAATTCTGATTGGTGGAAACGCTAGCGATTTTCCTCACGTCTCGCTGTCGATTCAAAATTTGAATCGCTAGAAAAAGTTGATAGAGCATCGGGTTTCGGTTGATAGGAGCGGTCGTTCCAGCAGATACGTCAAAGAGTCAACCAGCGACCTGTCTATTACTGTTGATAAGCAGTCGCTCCCACACGCACGAGTGAAAAACGATGCGGTGTAGTTCTAGCTTTAGTGTGCTTTCAAAAAGAGCACACTTTACCCCCAACCCCCGGTAAAAAAATATAGCTTCAACAAAAGTAAATGACATTTAACATTATAACTACAGACTTGGAATACTGATAATTAGAACATATGTATACATTTGCACAGTACTTAATAGTCATGAGAAATATTTTCTATGACTGTCAATATGTGCTTCATTCACAGGCCTTCCAGCACTCTGGGGTTGGGACCTGTCTAGACGGGGTACTTTATCAATGTCACACACAAAGTCACACTCACATTCACCCTCATGCACTCAGACAAACACACAAAAGGATGCATCATCTTTTCAGCATGGGCAGCTCAGCTTATGATTTAATAATGTTGTCTGACTAATGCGGTCGCATGTGAGAGTTTAATGCATATGGGTCATTTCACGTCATTGGAACTATAGGCATCCACCAAACATATCATAATTAACTGATTATTGTTTTCCCTTGATTAATACAATCTTTCTACTGTCCTCCCAAAATGTTTTTGTTTAGAATGTATTTAATACTAATAAAAGCTACTTTTAAAGTATGCATTTATTTAGTGAAATTTACATTTTGTACATCTACATCGCAGGCATCATGTACAAATGTTTGTGTTCCTTCTAGAATCAAATGTATGAGCTGCAGATTCATTGTCAGGTAGTCAAAGTGGAGATACAAGAAAAGGTGTTAAGGCATCACTGCCTCCAGTGGTCAGCATGCATATTGCAGGCCTTTAAGCAGTCAGGGAAAATATCCTGTCAATGAGCTCCTAAAACAAGTGGAACACATCCTGAAAGTTGAAAGTTTGTACATAATACATTTGGTACAAATATGTACCATGAACAATTCAAATAAATTGGACATCTGCCCTTTGTCCTGGAACCATCTGCAGGGTGAGCTCAACCTTACAACTCTTACTGTATTGCTTTAAATGTCTCAAACATATATTAATGGATCTGCATATGCGTTGAATGCACCATGCATGTACAATTTGCTCCGTGTAAAAACACCAAATGTGCAGCACTGGTTCACAGCAGGGATTGAACATGTCTAATGAGTCTCACAGAAAGCCCTTATGCTGGGAAGTTTGTAATTAATGAAACATGCTTGACGTGATAATTATCTGTATTACCCCAAGCCTTAAAGCAAGCTGTAGTTAAGATATTACCTCTCCAGCAATCTCTTTTATTAAATGTGTACAGAAAATACATGCAGTACACTACTAATACAATACAGGGTACGGTATGCTGGTATGTCTTCCTAGAAATACCATGTCTCTTTACTATAAAGTCAAGATTTGAGTTGAAAGGAAAACACGCCTTTCTTGCTCTGCTCTCTAGTTGTAATACAGCCAATATAATTCTACCTTGTGCCTTGTGTCGATTTATGTTATCGTCTCATCCAAGACACTAAACACATTGGTATTCCATCCTCCAAGAAAGTTCCATCTTGATTGATGTCTGTGACATTCCCCACATCTGTTTCTCCACTTTTTGTTTTGTTTCATGCACCTCAGTTCCCTCACTTAATCCCCCTCCTCTAGACCACTCTATTCCCTCTTCCCCTCTCTCCGTCAGTGCTCCCAATCAAAAGTCGACTTACCTAGCCTTCCTCTGCGAGGTTTATCCGCAGTAAGGTTTATCCGCGGTGAAGTTTATCCGCGGTGGTAGCCATGCGCCTAGAATGATAAACAGCTAGCTAGAGCTCACGTTGTGCGCATGCTACTTTGCTAAGTCTTTCCATTGCCAGATAGCTTTAGTACTAACAAGACGCAGGCCTATTGTGTTCATTACCCGGGGGAATGAAACTTGGATGTATAACGGGGCAACGTAATCAGACTGAAATCTCAGAATCACTGTCGGTTATAATCGCCTTTAGTGTATTAAAGTGTTGTTCTATCGACAACTCCAACTTCAGTTTGATTTCAGTTGTTCTGGCCGATATGTTAAGGGGTTTAATTACACAAGATGCTGAAACCAGTAATAGGCCTATATCCAATCTAAATTCCTCTTTTCTAAGGGTGTATTAAAACAATTCACCACAGAGATCTAATGCTATAGAATATTTTGTGGCTGTGATGGCAAAGTCATTGCATATGCATGGGTAATTGACATGCTACAGGATCTAAATGAAATTGTGCTTTTAGTGATGTCGTTGGGATCATCAATGTGAGGGATTGAGTATAGGCATTTAAAGTGGTGAATAAGCCTGTTTTAGCTCAGCAGAAGAAGTTTTTTGATTTGAATCACGTTACATCTTGTGTTTGTGTGGATGTGCATGTTGGGAGGGGGCACGCACACGCGCATACACACACACACATGCACGCATGAGCATACATACACACACGCACGCACACACCTGCAAACAGGGAAAGCACGGGCTTTGTTTACACCATCCAATCTCAGATGTGCTTTATACACTAGGGTTGGGCCGATAGATGATGTCACCATTCATCTCCGATGGCTGACAGACATCACAATCACGATGTTGAGCAGGCATCGAGATTTAATATACATTTTAAAAAGTTGTCAAAAAGTGGCAAAGCAGCGTTCAGACAGTTATAAATATCTACTGAAACACTCCATTAAAAACTCACTGAATTGCTGTGGTCAGCATAATCAGAAAGGATCACCTGTACTTCTCTTCCACTCTCTCTCACGCACACACAAACGCGCGCGCGCTCGCCTGCAGTCTCATACATTACCGTATTGGAGGATGCAACACTTGTGCCCTGGATGTCAATTGATCTGTGTAATGTACATTATCACATATCTCTCTTAGCCTACATCTGGCAATGGTATCATTGTATTATGCTAACATATTGCTAACGAAACAACAAAATAGTTGCATGGCTGTGCTCAGCGTGTAGCCTGCCTACCGTGACACGGTTGTTTGTTTGCTAGCTGTTTTGCTAAGGTGCATGACGGCAATTCTCCATGTTCACATGTGCCATCGTCATCGCTCTGTCCATCTATTGGGTGAATTATGAGCACAATCCTGCACACCACTTCAGAAGTGGCTGTCCTCTTTCATTAGGTCGCCTATAAACTCTAAGTAGACTATGCTACCAGATAGGCGGTGGTGGTTTACCGATTACGTTTGCCGACGCCATGAGATCACTATACTGCGAAAAAATAAATGGTAAATGGGTGCATTTATATTTTGCCTGACATTCACCCATTCACACACACATTCATACACTGATGGTGATTACATACATGCAAGGTGCAACTGGGAGCAGATAGGCATCTTGTTTAAGGATGATTACTATGATAACATGACAACTATGGGGTTTGAACGCACAACCTTCTGGCTGGAACCCCAACACCCAGACCACATCCTGTCCCCATGAAGATGGAGGTCCAATACATGCTGTCACGGTTCGCGGTCGCTCCGGCAGCAGACCACGCCGAGCCACCGGTTCAGCACCAGACAGCATCCCCAGCACGT
>JAODLL010004215.1:0-11260 GCA_026546735.1 Forbesichthys agassizii | reverse complement strand
TATATATATATGTGTATATATATATATTGTGTGTGTGTTATTTCACTTACTTCAACTCAACCAAGATGCTGTGAATTTCTCATATTTTTTACAAATTGTGTTTGTTTTATACAATACAATTTCTTATTGCCAAATCATATTGGAATTTAATTGTAATATTAAATTCCCTATTAGACACGTGATGAGACTTATTAGATCTATTGTCTGTACTGGATAGTACAGTGGTGATGAACATGTGAAGCAATGCAGTTTGCAGGAAGAAGGTTGCTATGGTAACTGACACTACACTCTGCCTGGACAGTGTGAACAAAGAAATTGGTAAAAGGGATTTCTGCAAAGCAAATAGATCTGCAGAAAAGTCAAATAAGAGTGACATCTTTCAAAAACACATCAAGTGCAGTTGCCTCTTGTGAACAGAGTGGCCAGTTTGCCAAAGCAGCATTATTCCATCCTTGTGTAGACGTTTTATATCAGTAAACAAAGTCAAACGTGATTTACTGTAACTGCAAAACACTTTACACATATTAGTATTGACCTACATTAATATAACACAGCCTTTAAACAACCCCAGATCCAACCTTAATGAACACAGACATTTCCCACATATCCCTTTCACTAGCTCCTCACATTCCCCACAAGTGCTATGATGACCATCAGAACCACATAACCACTATCTGAGCAGAGCAGCATTATTCCCCCTCATACACAGCTGGAGCATTGATCCTAGCCACACCGCTGTCAAATCTGCGCCTGATATTATATTGTATGGAAGCAGATTGCGCTACATGGGGTTATCTCACTCGCACCAGAGCTACACTGCCCCAGCTACAGTCCTTTAGGAGCTTTATCTTGCTATTGTGTATTACTGTTGTGCACACATTGGAGCCCCCTTTTGGGGCCAGTTACCAACCCCCTCTTGTGAGTGACATTTTAACAAGTAGTCATAAATCACATGGCATAGGTGGCAGAAACAGAGAAATGCCACAATCCCTAAATCCCCTGGAAAAGGCCCCTGCGGCCATCCTAATCGCACGCAATCATGTCAAGTCGACCGACTACACACATGCGTGCACGCACACACACACACACACACACACAATCACACATGCTGTACGCAGTATACCAGCCAAGGGCCATCGGGGGCCTGGCATGAATGGAGCCAGCAGAATCTGATAAGGCAGGCTGCCTCTGTTCTGTACAGCATTCCCCCATGGCTGCCACTGCTGTTTGGAGTCTGACAGAGAGAGCAAAACACACTGTGAAGCCAGGTTAGGAGAGACGGGGCTCTAAGCACACTGCATAGACACGCACACACACGCTGGCGCGCACACCGACGGGATTAGCGCTCGACTTCCGCGGCAAACCGGCGAGAACACGTAACGACACCATCTGCCCGGACAGCAGATCTTCTCCCCCCACGAGTTGTCTCGTGTCATTGCACAGCAAACGACGGTCTTTGCTGTTTGCTGTCGATGTGCTGCATTCCTTCTTCTTCATCTAGACCATAGGTTCTTGACACTGCGGCTGATGGTGATAAAAACACTTCTTAGGGGGAATCAGTGACTATTTCTTCACTATTGGCCCCCCAACACTGTTCCGTTCGCAATATGTCCTGCCAGTTTACCGCACGCTGATCGTAGAGAAAGATTAACGGGTCATAAAATAAGTAATTATAAAGAAGGAGGGATGGAACAAAGAACAGAGGAGGTGCAGAGATGCAAACACAAACTCTTTCACATGCACTCATGCTATACCGCCGCATAAAAACCAAACACATTCACTGTATAGCTCTCAGACTTACACACATACAGGACACGCACGCGTGCATCTGACCTGACATGACGTTCTACGCTATGCAGCTGCGCCTAGCGTATAGGCTAGAAGCTTCTCCTCTGTGATATCATACAGGTGGAGCTGTGGTTTTTCAATCATTTATAAATGCTGTGTAAAGACCAAATCAATATTTAACCAATTTTCCATTCTTCACGTAGCATAGCACTGTACTGTTAAAGAAAGATGCGGGCAGAGGTGTCAGAACATATACGCATAAAGTGTAGCTGCTCTCTAATCAAATTTTAACGTGAAGCCTCATAAATTATTGAAAACAAGTATCATACAGTAAAATTATATAAAATAAACACTAAGACTAAGACTAAGTTGAAATTATGTTATTAACAGGTAGTATGCAAAAGTGAGCTTGAACAGTTCAAACCAGTAAAGCCAGCAGTAAAAACAGTATCCATTCACTCCAAGGTTTCGCAATCCAATAATGACCTGTTAAACGATGGGATGCCGGCTCTCTCCTGCGTCTATCTCTGCATCTGGAAGCAAAGCACCGCTGCTACATCTCACCCGTTCTCTCTTTCTCTCTCTCTCTCTCTTTCTCTCCCTCACTCCCTTTCTATCGCTCTCTTAAACAAAGTGACAACCTGCAACCTGTTCTCATACCACCTTTACCCAGCCAAGTGAAATCAAGCTGTGATGAACCAATCACCAAACAGCAAAGAGACACAGTAAAGAAATCAATGAAAACAGCACAAAGCAGACCATTTAACCAACTGCTACAATCCAGTATGACAGCTGTGTGTACTCACCTGCGACAGTGCGCCTCACTTTCTTTCCTTTGCTCCCCCCTCCCTTCTCTCTCTCTCTCTCTATTCCCCCTTTCTTTCTGTCTTTTTTTCCCCACTCCTCTTCCTTGATGCTCTCCCTAGCCGGCTCCTGAGCAGAATGAGCTTCCACTGCGCTCGGCAAGCGCGTTTTGATGGGAGTGCGAGCGAGCAAGTCAGCAGGACTGCCAAACTGCCCTGGGGGGAGAAGGTCCCTCGCTCTAGCCCCGGAGAACTGTCACAGAGGCACACACCGGATCAGTAGGCTAGCGCGTGTTTCAGCCTATGGCTTCAGCCCTGCATGTGGTGCGCAAAAGAACACCTTGTAGCTACTTCTTGACCGTCTCAAGCATGCCACCTCTGAGAGTACACACGCAACAGGGACAATACTATGCTTCTGTTTATTTTGCACTTGGAAAAGGCTACACGTGTGCAATGCTGCAAGATGCAGGCATAAGTTGTAACCGCATGAATATTGATGAGGGTGTCCTCATACATATCAAAGCTGTCCTTTTGGAATACAGATAACACGTGGAATAATAGATAACACATTCAAACTGTTCTATTTCTGGTTAGACAGGAAGCAAATGTAAAGTGAGGGGAAGGGGGATTAAAAAGGGGGTCCTCTTCTTCTTGTTGTTTGATGAGCAACACACGGAAGCTTTGTTTCGTGCCAGAGACCGGGCGGTAAGATGAACCCGATGAACACGTGCGTATACGACCGCGCGTCGCATCAAGAGCGCACAGCACAGAGAACACTGATTTAATAAGCCCGGCAAGAAAAGGTGCATGGGTCTGCACCTCTTATATGGCCGTGCGATATTGCAGCACAGTGTGAACAGTCTTCACAAGATAAATCCACAAATGTAGACAATGTGAAGAGATAGAGATAAAGAGAGAGAGAGAATGAGAGGGAGGGAAAGGGAGAGAGAGATAAGGAGAGAGAGAGAATGAGGAGAGAGAGAGAGTAAGAGGGAGAGAGTGAGAGGCAGAGAGAGATAAGGAGAGAGAGAGTGGAAGGGAGAGAGAGAAAAAGTGAGAGAGAGAGAGAGAATGAGGAGAGAGAGAGAGTGAGAGGGATAGAGAGTGAGTTTAAGATTATCTGAGAGGAAGGGAAAGCGTCCCCCATGCTCTCTCTGTCTAGATTATCATCAGTTTATCTCCAACAGCCCGTGGTCTGCAGGCGGTGCTATTCTGACCGCAGGCTAAGAGGTTGCTAGCTTGGCACATTACAATGACAACATAATGCTATATTTATCATACCTGAGGAACTATAGATAGCCTATATGTAGCCTACACTAGGCTACATGATGCAGAGGTCTGTCCCTGACTTGATTAGCAACAGTTAACATCCACCCAGGAGAAATATCTAGGCTAATGCATAATGCATTATTGCTGCAATGTACTCCTGTAGAGTGTTCTAAAAGTCTGTTCAGAAACGTATACGGCATCTTTTTTGCTTGCCCTTGATTCATGTGTTTCGTGAGTGAACAGGACAGCTCTCTGATCTGTGGCACACTATCCAGTTGGGTATTTGAGCATGTGCAATTCTAAATTGTTTGGAATTGTGCGCTTTACAGTTTATTAAATTATTATTTTATTTTATTTATCTTCATTCGCTTCATGAATAGTGTACATGGGAACAAGTTATTGATATTGCACAGTGAAGACACAAATGATTATGTTTGAGCAATACCAAATCTTAAATCCTGGCTAACTCCTCACCAAGTGTCGAGCAAGACATCTAACCATAACTGCTCCCGGTGGTTGGTTGCACCTTGCATGGCAGCAATCACCATCAGTGTATGAAAGTGTGTGTGAATGGGTGAATGTGAGACAATATTATACTGTACAGCGCTTTGAATGGTCGCAAGGTTAGAAAAGAGCTATATAAATGCAGTCAATTTACCATTTACCATATATAAAATAGCTTATTACCAAATCAAAAACAACTACATCACTTATTTAATACTGTTGGTACTGAACTGCTAGTTAGACTACCTTTAATGTGAGCTAAAACTGTGTTTGTATTAAAGCTGAAAGAACACAAAGCATCAACATTACACTATATGTATGCCCTGCACTACCCCGAGAAGTCCCCAGAAGCTTGGTCCAGGGACTCTTTTTTGCCTCACTCACTCAGCCTCCCAGTGGACGTCACACACTACCCATTTTAATATCATACTGAACACAACAGCTTTTATATATAGAGCACTGCCCGAGCACCAATGAGATCACATCCTTTGATTTAGTACATATTACATAGTACATACTCCTCACAACGCTATGAAGATGACATTAACTATAAATGACAGAGTATAGCTTAAATTAAGTGAAGCATTTTGACAACAGGCTGACAGATGTTGCACGGGCAATTGATGGGACATGACTTGGTCAAAGTGATGTCCGCACTGACTGGTGCAGGGTTGAACACATTGTCAGTTTGTAGCAACATGCAACGTATGAGTACTGCATAGCTGTCAGTGCATCTCAGAGCACTGTCACATAAGTCTCAAGGCTTCAGATCCCAACGACTGTAATCTTAGAATATAATCGTATTTTTGTTAAAATATCACCCTGTAAAACAAAAAACATTATTCCGGTCAGCCAGTTCAATTAAGAGGACCCTGTGGACTGAATAGACTATCCCCCAGAGACTCAATCCTCACTGGAGCTCCAGAGCAACATTAATCTTGGCAATAAACCATTCATGGGAAGCTACCTGTCCTGTTCAATACAAACAGCTTGCAGGGTTGGCGCTAGGCGCCAGTGCACCTGTCTGTGAGATACAGTTCAAAGGGAACTGAGCTCAAGGTATAGAAGCATGTCCTTCAGGAGCCAGAGCTACCTGAATACAAATCTAAATTTTAATCCACTCAGCTATTCACAGAATTCACAGACACTATCGAGGGAGATACAACACAGCCCTCGGGAAAGCCTTCACGCCATGGGGCTGCGGCTAAGCGGGAGAAAGATGGTGACTGACCTAAGTGAAGACCAGTGCCACAGAAGAGCAGAGATTAAAGGGAAAGGGGATGATAGCAGTTGGGCTGATGTGGCCTTGGAGGATAAAGCAATTGAAAATGGCTTCAGGCTACAGGCGACCAATACACGGAGGACTGCAGGTTGTATTCATCTGTGTGATGTTCAGCTTACACAACACACGCTCATTCTGCATGCATTGCCAGAAGAATGCTAATGAAATAGGCTGGTCCTGTCATCTGCATATACGTCTATCATTTTTGTTGTTGTTATATTTACAAATGTATAATTCCTCATAAAATCCATGCGCTTGCTAGGCAGATTAGGGGAATACATTAAAGAAACATTTAAAATGGGAAACAGTAATCTCGTTGAACGCATTCTTATAAGCTACAGTAGTTTTAGTAAAACATATAATGAGAAGTCTGGCTGTACTGCAAATTTACTGTGCGATTTATCATAGTTTAAAAATACTTAATTTTATGCCCACTGAGCTGTATTATGTGAGAAGCACCAGGCAAAGGTTTCTATTACATTAATACTATTACCAATGCTAATGATGTAATTGTACTGCGCATGACTACAGCTGATAGGAAATTATATTTGACATTTGCGTTGGTTTGTTATTGAACTCTGCTGGGGTGGGTGGGATCCACTTCCATGTTAAATTCCTGTTATTTAATGTGACATAGGGTGTGGTGCTCTGCAGTCACTATAAATACAATATATAAAATACTTCCATTGATCCTGTCTGTGCATCTCTTTTGTATTTATTGTATTAGTCATTATACCACACTATTGAATTACATACAATAGTTTTCAAACAGGGTGAAGTGGGTAACTTAAGTGGACTTAGAGACGATCTGCCATGAGGGATAAACCGATTAAGAGGTAAACTGTAGCATTCTGCCAGGACACCACAGACTGTATCAGTTTCCAATCAGCAGGTGGACCGGGGCCGGATGTCACAATAGTTCTTTATCTTCAGTTGTGAGCGCAGATCTTCTTTCTGTGCTCTGAGAGTGACCGTCCACATGCACTTCTATCCCGAATGCATGCCTGCTCTCAGGCTATATCCCATTCTCGCTTCAGCCCGGTCAAATCCAAGGCTGAAAGTCTAGAGTTGACTATCCTTGTACAGTACTGGGGATTACATCATTATTATGGAGCTATTGTTGTTAAGGGGCTCCCTGAAGTTCTGGCAGGAATTATTTGTATGCAGTGAGTATTTAGGCTTTACAGTAAATGAGATTGGACAAGTGTGCTGTCATATTACTATAGTATTTCATTGGCCATTTTCTCATAAAACAGGATCTTTGTTTACAACATGAAACATTAAAAAGGATACATTTTAAGAGACAAGCAAAATACTACATACCACAGTACATATCACATTCAGGTCTATATATTCGGACTGTTAAAACGTGGCATAGCTTTTCACCACCATTCTATTTATCTATCCTTTTGACAATTATAATCAGAAAGATATTAACCTTAAATGACTATTGCCATTATTATCTTATCTTAAGGCTACACACACATGTATTCTTGCACATAACAGTTTTTTTATTGTATTGTTTTGAAAACATAATGCCTTCATGCACCCAGTAAAAGTCACAATTGGAGATGTAAGGTTTTAGTTGTAAAAAGATAATGTGTTAAAAGTAAGCAAGGCTCCTTACGAAATTTTGATGTAACAGCAGTATGCCAGCAAAAGCGAAAAATATTATCTATTGTGCATCTGTTACAGGCCACTGCCTTCCTGACAGTTTAGGTATGTCTAACAGAAACCATACCTTCCCACTTCTGTTCTTAATTACACGCTTGGCTGAGAAATGGCATGTCAACGAGAGGCCTATCAACTACCAGGGGATGAATTTCCATCTGTAAAACCTATTTACATAGAGAGTCATTCAAGAGAACCCCCGCTGGTTATTACTGACACTTCCTTAATTAGGGCACCTTGTTATAAAAAAAAAGTACATCGCTAACTACCGCTTACCTATACTGAAGATACTTTTTCGAAACTCTTAACAACACAGCAACACACCTACCTCACACAATTAGCCAAATAATAATATCTTGTCAAAACCACATATTGTTATTTAAATACTACAGAAACAGTCTTACTGTATATGTTTTACCTGCTGCAGACCTGTAGTGTGAAAGATGATTAATTTATGTACAGGTTAAATGTTACATTGAGAATAGTAACATAAATGCGTGATTGATATACTATTAATTATAAGTAACATATTACAGTAATATGGTGACTAACATAAACAAAACCACTAATGGTTGTGAGTAATCTACTGTATATGGGAGACATCGATGTGAATTGCTAAAAACTGTGCTGGTGTAGTTGTTACGGTGATATTGAAGATGAATAAGTAATTCTGCAAACCCTGGCAATTTTACTTTCTCGCTCAATGTGAATTTATTATAATATATGATCAGATATTGTATACCATATGTATTCTGGTTCCCAATGATGTATGAACAGCAATACAACAATCTATCACAGTATTTATTTATAACCAAGCAATATGACTACATGTTTAGATATCTTGTGTTGTGTCTCATTCTAAGTCATCATTGTCTTTCCACAGAAGGTTGATATATGCTGTTTGGGTCTTCTCTTTCCAGCTTGTGATAAGGAAAAAAATGCATTGGGATGACATAAGGGTGTTACAAGTCTTGTTTTTCTAGCAGACAAGCTGAAAAGCCACCGCCATCAATTCCGGTCAGCTAACATCACTTCAGGGCATAGGCTGGCTGCTTTGCAGAACACTCTAATGCAATCAGAGGATGAAATGCCACACTGAACCTTTAGTTGCCTTCTATGTTCACATTGTGTGCACGGAGAGAGAAAGCTAGTCTAATTTTGTTGTTGCATTTGAATGAAAATGGGATCAGACTTTCTTTTCAGGTCTAGCCTCCTGTCAAATCCATGACCCAGGGTGAACACACACAATTACGCAGCCACAGACATACAGTAGATAAACGTACACATATTCTGAGCATGAGGTTATTATTCATTTTTCTGCCGTCTCCCTGACTGCTGTTCTTCTTCTAGGTCATGTTAACCCCAGAGGGTAGTAAAAGGCAGCATAAGAAAAAACACAAACATGTAGAGAGGCAGTTGAGATTCCTGGAAACAAGAACGCTGGGGTCTGATGTGATGAGGGCCTCCGGCGCCACATGTTCTAGGTACCCCCGACTAACACTTTCTGGCTCATTTAACCATATGGCAAGCGAACGGATTTGAATAATACTAGGATTACAACCCACAAAACATCACATCACAGATTCAGATGAACACATTGATGTCTGGTAATTGGTACTGCTCTTTCCTCACACAATAACACAAAGGAAAAATAAAATGTGCTGTGCTGCATTGATGATTTAAATCTGGGCCTGTATGCCGATGTGTTACACTGATGTTTATGCACCACAGATGCAACATATTAGAGGCATTAGCCTGTTCTATATTATTATAATAGAAACCTATACATCGAGTAATTCCCTAAACAAAACAGGAGACACTCTTTACATGCTGCAGGTTCATGGCAGGTTCACCGCAGAAACCTACACTTACACACTAATGGGAACTTCAAATCTGCTTGACTTGCATGACCTCATAAGTGTTACATGGAAACAGAGAGCCTTGAAAACATCAAGTTCAAACATCAGAGTTAGTTTGTTAGTGAAGATCCACCACTGTCAAAAATTGACAGCTGTTTGTATCAGACATTTTACCCAGAGCACAACATAAAAGTAGAGATGAAAGCTTTGTACAGTGTGCAGTACTATAGAGATGAATGTTATTGTCTGGCACTACATTTAAAAGTGGATGTGAACTTCTGGTAAACTCTCAATTCTGTAGCTTCCATACCTCAGTAATTGAGTCCTCGTGCTGACATTTGCCATGGATTAAATTCTTTGCTCTTGGTAAGTGCTGAACCAGAATCTCCCAGCTGCATTATTTGCAAATGAATCCATTGTTTCTCAAAAACATATTTATAGTATGTCTACAGAGCTGTCTCTGGTATTCTAAAGTAACTCTGGTAAACCTACAGTATACAATTAAATTCTGCAACAACCGTTGTAAATATTGATCTGTTTCAGTCCATGAACAATGGATTCCTTTTTGCAGAACGTCAGCGAGGTTAAGGAAGCTACAGTTCAGGGTTCAACAAAAGTTAAATTCCACTTTAAAGTGCTGATGTAATGTTGTTCATATTCCCTGGTCTTAGGCCAGTATTAAGACTGATATTTCTCTCAAGTATTGTTCATTGCCTCATGAACTGTAGAAGCTCACGTCGGGTGTCTTGATGTTTCTACCCCATCAACCCTGTCGGCATGTCGGAACCACAAGGTCCCAGGGGCCTGCAGCTTTCATCATTACAAATGACCCAACAGTGACAATACAGCAACAAGGGCCAAATCGACAGTTCCGCCATCTGAGAAGTAGCTGAGCTAACACTAAATGTAAGCGAAACCAAAGGAACATGGAGCAGTGGTGTGAGGAGGGGAATTACAGTAATCCATTCTTCCATTCTACAGACACTAGACCCTTAAAATATAATGTAATAAATAAGGCCTTTAATACACACCAAGCTATTCCACATAGTGATAATAGAGAAACAACTAAGTTTGCACATAATGAATCGCTCTCAAAAATGCAACGCTCCAACAGCAGCACAACCTAGCGTGGGGTATACCAGTCTTAAATCAATAAGCCAGCACAGGTGCCCATGGAGGAGCTAGCCCTGTGGCTCAGGTAGCAATCCATCCATCCTTTTGCCATTCATGACCTAAATTGGGTTTGTGAAATAAACCAGATCTAATCCAAGGTGACACTTTGAATGAGTTACAATAGGGGTTGTATCATAGTGATACTGTTGCTGGCAGAGCTAGCCTCCTTTTAAGAATTTATTCATGGGGAGGGATTCACATTCAAAGCATCACCAGTGCTTGCAAGGCCCATATATTGGGGCTTGCAAAGCATTTTATAGTGGAGAGAGGCACATTGGATACAAGTATACCAACAGGCATATATTGATTTATTTATCTTGATCAATGCACCTTTATTGATGAAAGTGTGTGTGTGTGGGGGGGAATTCAAGATCTCCCTAGAGATGTGAATAGTAAGGCCATCCAACTATAAAATGCTGTTTGCACAATGCCCACGGAAAAAAGCGTATTACAGATGCTTTTTACTGTATTGTCAGTAGCTCGTTAATTTTAATGAAAAATGTGTTACACTTGGCTGAACATTATTTTCTCCTCCTACTGTCTTCGCCCGAGAAGTGTTTCATTTAACCCCCCCCCCCAGATTAATTTAAATGTTTGTGTTAGTGTGTTTAAAGTACTGTATCGGTATAGGTTGGAGAGATTCGCCAAGTTTGCCTGAGTGCATTACTGTAAAAGATTACTTATTATTCTCAGGATTAGCAACAATAAAGATATGATCCCTTGAAATGGTGACTCCAACCTTTTTAAAGGGAAAATTCATCGCTATGGTATCAGTGGGGAGTGTGTTAACCAATATTGTGTTCTGCAGTGAATTGTTGTGTCTATATAAAAGAAGTGCAGTGAGAGAGAGAGAGAGAGAGAGAGAGAGAGAGAGAGAGAGAGAGAGAGAGAGAGAGAGAGAGAGAGAGAGA
>JAODLL010004214.1:0-10000 GCA_026546735.1 Forbesichthys agassizii | reverse complement strand
TTGGGCTTATTTCAGCCTCTTCCAACTATCAGTACTACGTCAGCAGAAGTGGTCCTGACAATTTTCATTGGCTGTTAGCATTGTCTCTCAAGTCTGTAGCCATAATTCTGGTGTGACTCTAGTGCAATGCATTACTTCAGACATCCCAACTCTTTTGGAATTTCCGGGAGCCTCACGCATTTTAATTGAGCCTGCAAATAGTGTACAATCTCCAGGAAAGAAAGCAGGCGGTAATAGATAAATAGAAAGACAAAGACAATGGGCTCAACAGTCATGGACCATAGATGGATGAAGATGACTCCCGTAAATGAGTGCATCTGTGCACGTTGACTGCACATGCGATTGACGCAAACCCTCAAAATGCAGAAGTTTCATGCCTTGTTTATGTGCCAGAATTACAACATAAATTGAGTGTAAACGTTTTGAAATAAGCATATAAATATATCCAGCTAATTTCTTAGTTACACCAACATGTATCATAGCAAACAATCTGTGTCTACAAAATAGTACAACAAGGCAATCCCATAGGGAAACCCCGTCTTGTCATGTGCAGATGCTCAGTTTTGTTTGAATATTGCTCAAGCAAGACGACTTCAGAGAATCTAATAATTATACCCTGGTTGTCAAAGAGAGGTCGGTGCTGTGCTGTGAGTCTGTGCACAAAGGCTATGGATTTTTTTTCATTCATTCCCAGTTCCAATGCACTACTCTGGCATATATGAGATTGCATCCACAAGACTGCTGAGTCGAATCTACGGACGGGCGAATGGGTAGTTGTTACATTTTCTTCGTATGTTATGCCATAGCTTTGACGCAGAAGCATAAATGGGCCTTAAGTTTATTAATGTCCGACTTGGTCATTGAGTTAATGTAGTCTTGCGTGTCAATCAAAACACCGCTCCTGTCAAGTAAGTGGGTCTTGATGCAGTTGGCCAGTGCTGTAACTTTATGCATGTAAATGTTGGATCTGCAAGACAAGCATGTCGTTACCCAACAGTTATCACTTAAACACCTCAAGGTCATCTTACAGTGCAGGTAGATAAATACAGAGACATAAAAAACATCTCCTCACTCGCTGCCACAGAGACCACGTCGGCACCCAGCAGTCTTAGGTGGCTCTCCTGGTGCCAGAGAGGCCTAATGCTAATACCGGCATACACACCAGCACACACACACAAACACACACACACACTTACACACTCACACACACCAGAGTATTTTAAAGCATTAAAGGAACCGTTTCTGTCCGTTCTGCGATGGGGCATCATACATTTCAGAGACATTTTGAAAAGGAGCAATGTCCTCTGTATCCTAGCAAATCGGCCAAGACAGCCTTGAAAGCCGTAATATGGTCTCAATTTCCAGTTACCAAACCTTGGAGGTTCACAATACCGATCTCCAGATCTGTTATTGATCTATTGAGAGAGAGAGAGAGAGAGAGAGAGAGAGAGAGAGAGAGATAAAAACCTTAACCCTCACGCTGTCCTATGGGTCAAAATGACCCGGTGCACTTGCCAGTAGAGGGCAGCAACCACAACACGGACATATGACATTACGCGGTTTGCTCCCTCTGCTGCTAGTCTGCTGAAATGCCTTAGGACAGTGCGAGGGATAACCCTCGCACTGTCCTAAGGCATTTCGTTAAAACTATCTTAATTTTAGCAAGACATTTTTTCCCCCCAACCTAGAGAGAGGTTACTAATACATATTCCCTTATGGTGCAGAGAGCATCTTTCAGACCCAAAATGCTTTTCCAAACCTCAAGTTGTGAAACCATTTTATAGTATGTGCAATCCCGAGACGTCCTTTCACCAGGCCCTTGGCCATCCTTGGGATCTACACCCTGCCCCCTTCATTTGGTTTTTTCGTGCTAGCCAAGCCATTTTTACCTGTCCAATCAGGTAGTTAATGTGGCTGACTTTGGCACGCTGGGCAGCACAGTACTTTGGCTTCCAACACCTCTCCAAAACTGCAGAACAATTTCTGTAATAAAAACCAAGTTCCAGAGAGCCTGTGACATATTAAACACAGGTGTTCAAATTTTTATTCATAGAGTGAGAGAGAGAGAGAGAGAGAGAGAGAGAGAGAGAGAGAGAGAGAGAGAGAGAGACAGACAGAAAGCGTCAGCAGATTTCATTGCTGCTTTTCACCAGGAATTAGCCTGCTGCTATAGTAGCCTGGGCGTGCAGATGCTAATGTATGCTAGCATACAGTATGTGTGTGTGTGTGTGTGGAAAGGGAGGGGGGGATTTGGGGGGCTTGGCGTCCAGGGCTGAGAAGTAGGAAAACAAGTGACACTTTTATTATCTACATTCTGCTGGCTCCATCGTGCTTTCCCTGAAGCGTAAACCTTGAGCAGAGCTGTCGAGAGGTCGGAGGGACAATAAGTACTAGCACATAAATGTGTGCGTGACATAATTCAGCATGTTATTTGATGGGTTTTAGTAACCTGACATGCCAGAGGAATTGTTGTCACATGTCCATCTGGGGAGCCGTACATTGAAACTGTTTGTGAATGGCTGTACTTTCAAAAAAATACTTGACCGTTGATTGGATGAACCATCTGGTCTTTTTTGCTGTCGGCACCATACAGCTATAAACACGACGCTAATTGGAAAACCACTCCCATATAGCTATTAACACCACGCTGATCGGAAAGTTTAGTGTCTACTCAGACACATTCAAAATGATTCCTAGGCCGTCCAGACTGATTCTCACAGCGAAGTTAAACTGAAGCTCGCTTGGCCATCCTGATCCTCGCCAGGCTTGTGTTCCAGTGCTGTCTTCGGAAAAGGACGGGTCCAGCAGTGACTCCATATCAGCAAAGATGAGTCACTTTAAGCTGGACGAGAGTGTGTGCGTGCTTGTGTGTCAACAACTCAGGACAGGAGACAGTGTGTGAGGACGTGTGCTGTGATTCACACACTGCATGGTTTGCACCTGCAGGAGCACATTACAAAAACACTAATTGGCTCGCCGTGACCTTCTAAATCAACCATAAAGCTCTGAATCACTGTAAGCTATACTCTCGTGTAGGATGGCCTGCTCTGACCAACCGTAAACTGGCCAACCGTAGCCAAAGTCATTGGCACACATTTATAGATAAGGTCATTATCTCCTCCAACACATTGTATATGTTTAAATCATGCAGAAAAGTATTGGACAATATTCCTTGCGTTGTCAGTTCTTGTTTATGCTGTCTGCAACCAAATGCACACAAAAATGTTAAATGGGGAGACCAACACTTGTAATACGTAATGCTGCTACATTAACACCATCGCTAACGAAAGCATTGTTGTTTTGGTGTGAAACTCACAGTTCATCCGGTCCTTCTGCACCTTCCTCTACACCGAAGCTCCGCCCCACACACCAGAAGCTCCGCCCCACACACCAGAAGCTCCCTATCACCTCACCTATCTTATGTTCCTATTTACGGAGCCAGGGCTGTGTGGGAATACCAGATTATTCTTTCTGCACGCACAGAGAACAGTAAACTACAGCAAAAAGCAATGAGATACAGTATTTGGTGAATTTTACAAAAGGTGTATTGGTTTACAATTATCTTACAATAGCTGACTGTACCTTTAAGGTTTGTGTTTCCACTGTTAGCACGCAAGCACCCCGATCCCCATCACCTGTGAGCTGGCCAGACCTTCTCCTCGGTAAACACATTGTTTTCTCACTCACGCTCTGCTGCGCTTGTTCCAAGCAGATGTGAACTGTGCAAGGACAAATACCAAACTGGGAAGTGTTGAGCCATCCTTGGCTCACCTGAGCCATGCCGGGTAAGCACGTCCAATGTGTGTGGGTGGCACTGCTCGCGCTTAAAAGGGGGAGTCAGCGATTGTAAGACTACACTGGCTATCCGTTCTGCGTGAAAATTAAAAGTATCCTGTGCTTCTACGCAGTACTGGCTGTGGATGGGACCACCACAAACATCTTTCTCCAGCATCCCTGACCCCACCTTTAACAACAGCACCTGTATGGGTTGGGTGATGCCATCTAAGATTATCCATCATGCCAGAAATGGCACAAACATGTTGTGTTGTTTGCTGAGCGGCTGACACCCCTTAACCTGACATGCCAGATTTCTGTGTCTGTTGAACACATCCATCTGGAGCCGTCCATTGAAACTGTTTTTATAGGGCAGATGCTTTTGAATAAATACTTGTGGCATGTGATTGGACGAAGCTGAGAGCCAGCAGAGTCTGTTATTCACTCTCGCAGTAGAAATGTTGAGAAGAGTGAAAATCTATTATTCATTGAGAAAAGCCTAAATTCTAATAAGACAGATGCTATAGACTATAGGATAAGCTCTTTAACACCTGCCATTGCCGTTTTCAAGTTTCGCTTTCGTCAAAGCTAAACCACGCCTGTTATTAACTACAACGCTGACTGGCCACACGTTAGGTTTACCTGCCTGAAACAAGAATTTCCAAGCTTTCCAGACTGATTCTTTACTGCAAAGTCAAATTGAAGAAATGATCGCTCTGTGTGGAGTGGAGATCTCTACTTCACTCCACTTACAGCGATCCTTTCGCGGAGACACTTAAGGTGTTGTTTTTCCTGAAGTCATAACTGACTGGTGGCTATAGCGAGATATATTTAAAAACGTATAGCCTAGTCCCCCATAACTGACTGGTGGCCATGGCGCGCTATCTTATATAATATATATTCCCCCATAACTGACTGGTGGCCATAGCGCGCTATCTTATATTTTCCCAGACAGTCCTCCTCACAAACTGCCGAAGTCATCACCAGAAGCCACATACGTCTTAGTAGCCTGCGTTAATCTAAGAGGGTGAGGAAACAGAACTGCCTATTCTGTGTATTTGCACAAGGCCCGTGCTGCATTAACACCTGTGAGCGCCCGTCTCGGTGGGACTGTCGGGTCAGGTTTGCGCAGCATATGGCGGGGTGATACATACGAGCGTACTAAACCAGCTGTGCGCTCCCAAGGCATTGCTCTCTGCCTCGTCCAAGTGAATTACATCGAGCGTCTCTGCAAAACTATTTCCTTAACTCAGCTTGCATCCAATAGCCACATTACAGGCCCGCAGTATGTATAGATGTGACTTTAATGTGTGGTTTTTATGGGACGAGGGAGTCATTTCACGCTGACAGTACATTTTCCATTATTTATCTGTCCTCAAACGCGGGCCATACAAGAGCAGCGCTTAGCGAGTGTTTTGACTCATAAAACCAGCCTCCTACCCCACAAAATAAGTTGTTCATAGCCAGGCAGCCTCTACTGTGCACGCAGAGGCACCATAGTACTGCAGGGAACTACGGAAATGTGCGCGCACTTCATTAAAGCATTGATTTTTGTTTTTTACTGTCTCATGACCTAAGGCCCGCAGCACAACGCTGGTGCCAGACGTCCAATAGGCCGGTCAGGGCCTATAGGACTTGCGCAGGAACTAGTCTGATTTCTACATATTCTTGCGACGAAACTGAACCGTATCATTTATAATTGCCAACACCCGCTCCCACCAAGAAGAGAATATATGTTTAATTTGCAGCCCACCTCATCCCTCTCTGCACGGCCAGGTATGCTACACGAAAGTGCTCTGTTCATTACGTAGGCTACAGATACATCTGATGCAGCACATCTGAAGAAAGGCAGTGCGCGCTGTGTACACAGCAGCCTCTGCTGGCCATCAACAAGAACTGCTACCAGTAGGCTACATAATGAAACGGAAAGTATCTCAAGATATACAGTGGATTCTTACATTTGACAAGTCATTTGATTTTAGAAACTTCCCGCTGAATTAAAAGTGCTAAAAAATGTTTTAAAAAGCACATTCCTCTTGACCGTTACGTATAGGCCCCTGATATATGAATATATTCCTTGTGTATGTGTGTGTGTCAGTGAGTATGTGCTTGCATGTCTGTGAGTGTGTGTGTGAGACCGGGCGCTCTGTGTCGTGCGGTGTGATCGACGATGTGTGGCTCTTGTTCCGCTGACGTAAGGCATCTTACAGGAGCCGAGAACCGCCCTGATCTCTACCCCTCCCCACTAACACAAGAGAGGCTCTCTGCTGCACCCCACCCAGGGTGGTTCAACAGTGTGTGTGTGTGTGTGTGTGTGTGCACGCAATTGAGAACAAGCTAACCTAGGGTGTATGACGCACACTTTAGGAAGTGGCACACACACACACACACAACACACCAGTAGCCGGTACAGGACATGTCAGGTCAAATGTATTACAGGACATGAGACGTTAACCAGCTCCACCGCTGGCAGCGGTCACAAAGGGAGGAACAGCATGATATTAGACTTTTTTTTAACATCATATTAAAACAAGGAAAGAGAGACACATGACCAGGCTGTCGAC
The DNA here is from genome assembly GCA_026546735.1 of Forbesichthys agassizii. Taxonomy (NCBI): domain Eukaryota; kingdom Metazoa; phylum Chordata; class Actinopteri; order Percopsiformes; family Amblyopsidae; genus Forbesichthys; species Forbesichthys agassizii. The sequence continues at coordinate 3,662 of JAODLL010004214.1, read as the reverse complement.
CACCAGTAACGAGAGAGTTATATCTCATATTTTACGCCAAACAGAAGGTTATTTGTTGTTTGTCCACCCCGTCATAAGCTCTGAAAAAGGTACAGCGGGACTCCACAGCTCTTAAAGGTGCAGTACGCCTCTACTGTGTAACAGCTGCCCCGGCTTTTTCCGTGAGCCCTCAGGTACGACATGGAGAGGAAGGGGATGGGGGGGGGGGGGTTGGGAGCATAGTGTAATGGCACACAGGCCGGTGTGTGTGTGGGGGATGGGGGGTCAAGGATAGATATGGATGGAGGGCTGGAGCCTGATCTACTAACGTCACTATTTCATTCAGTCTGTGTTGCTTCTCTAATCAGAGAGGCGGGGGGGAGCGGGGGGGGGGAGAGAGAGCTCCATCACTCGTCCCCAGCGGGGAGATTCTCCTCCATCCTCTTGATAAACCTCATCCTGATCTCCGTCACGCTGTCACCCCTCAGGGTGTCCTGCAGGAAACGTACCTCCACCGCCATCTGCACCTGAAGGGGGCGCAAGCACACACACACACACACACACACAGTCAGTAAGAACAAACACACACACACACACACACACACACACAGTCAGTAAGAACAAACACACACACACACACACATCTCCAGACACCTCCCACCACCATCTCCCGGCGCCCCCCTCCCCCTCACCATCTCCAGGGCGCCTCTTAGCGCCCCACACAGCAGGTTGGAGTAGACCAGGGTGGTGTGGTGGTCTGGAAGCTCCACAAAGTCCACCAGCGGGTTGCTCTCCAGGATGAGGGAGAACTCGTCACCCGCCGGGCTCCAGTTGGTCACGCTGGGCGTCACCCCCAGGTAGGTCTTGAAGGCCACCTGAGGAGACAGGAGACATACGTGGAGATCTTGAGAGGGGGAGGGGGGCTCTGTCATGGCCGTAGATTTATTTAAAGGGAAGCCTGGCACAATTCAGAATACATGGAATATAATGCATTAAGGGTTATCAACAACATGTGTATTGCTTTAGGCATAGGCCTCATTCATATTGTTCAGCACACATAGGCATGATATAGTCTACTCTTCTGTTCATTTTTCTTTGGCTAAAGCAATTGCTACATGCATTAATTTGCATTAATGTATTAACCCCTGGGCATTAATAACTCTTATGCTTATGTTCAAAGCTTTCTGCATTTAGAAAACCTCCGTGTTTTGGGATGATCTAGGCTACAATATAGCTGATTTAAAACTATAGTCTACTACACATTTAGGCAATAACCTATTAAAGCTACTACTGGAGAATGAGACTTAGTCTCGTAAAGCCCTGTGGATGGGGTGCACAATGGGCGCATTACAATATCCAACGTAGGACATAACAGCCTGAACCAATAGTGTAGTAGAACATAGTCTGAACCAATACATTAAAAGGCCACACTGTCAAGCGGTTTAATACGTATATGGGATGCTGATATCGTCAGGCGACCCCAGTGCGTCTTTCATGTTATTATTCGGGGGGGTTCTAAATATTGAGGGGGACATACCCCGGGGCAATACGTGGCTCAGTGGATAGCACTGTGGCCTCACAGCAAGAAGGTCCCGGTTTTCCTGGCCTTTGTTTTTTGCATGTTCTCTAAGTTTTTGCGTGAGTTTCCTCCGGGTGCTCCGGTTTCCCCCACAATCTAAAAGCATGTTAGGTTCAGTCTCCAGCCAGTGTCATGTGACCTGTGACACTGGCTCCAATCAGGAGGTGGTCCCCGGGCGCTGCACAGCGGCTGCCCACTGCTCCCTTGAGGGATGGGTTGCATGCAGAGGGTGAATTCCACAACATGTGTGTGTATGTGACATAAAAGCACCTGTACCTTTACCCGGCATCCTCCCCTGAAATGTAGGGGACGATGGATAGTCTCTTATGACGTAGGGGAAGAGTATCGTGGAGTGCCCGCCACTCTTTTATTGCCTGTATTGTTTTGTTTTCTCCCTGATTGGCCCACCGGAAACCTCCCTTAGTTACCTTAGCAATGACGTCGGCAGTTTCTCGGAAATCCTGGCACCTGCCAATGCTGGAGCGAGCCAGGAAGTCCTCGATGAGCCGAACGCCGATGTTGTAGCCCCTGTTTTCAGAGAGGAGAGGGAACGTTAATGCTCTGGGAACATGTTAAAGCCCCTGTGTCGAAGAGGAGAGGTATGTTGTTACAGGTAGCATGTAATGTTTTTACATTTAATCAGTTTGGTCCTTTACTGCCCCCCTTTGGCCGTTCTGTTTAGCGCAACATAGGTCACATGACACAGGACCAGCTACTTTAGAATAACTGTTATTTTAACAATAAGGGAATACTTGAAACGTAAAGCTTTTTTTTAACCATGAAAGAAAAATGTAGCATTAATAGACATTTGATCATTTTATCTGGGAAATTATGGAAGTTTTGAGGGGTGTGAGTTTTGTCCTAAATTGAAAAACGGAATATTCCGACAGTTACTGATTATTATCCGACCGCTTACGGAGAAGAGAATGGACAGAGAGACAGAAGTTTTGCGGTAGCAGACCTTGTACCCAATTGACCTCTCCCAAGCCCCGCCCCTTTCACTTGTCCTACCTAGTTACTGTAACTAGGGATGACAAAACACCATAGAAAGCTGTTACAGCAAAACAGACAGTTGACGGGATGTTCCGTCAGATTAAAAAAAAAAGGCTCAACTGTTATTGGATGACATGCAAAAAGGGGCGTGGCTTGGGAAAGGTCAATTGTACATCTACTACTGTTATACACACACACTGCAGGAGACAGATGAGGAAACACAAAACACTACGGAGAGATTTGGTGGCGAGACGGGCGGACACACTCACATCTTGTCCAGCTGTTTGTTGACCTCATCGGCGCTCTCATAGTCTTTGCACAGCTGGGTGACGAGGGCACCGTAGGTCAGCGTGAACAGCTCAGAGTTCTGCAGAAGACACCGCTTCAGGGTAGGCAATGATAAACTGGGCAGACAATGGACTATCGCCTTCTAATGCGAAATGTTGTCGTGGTGACGTTTATAGTCTGTATGTGTGGGTCACACATAATATGAGCTGTTGTTGTTTTGCGACAGGGACATGTGTAGGGAGTTTAGTTATCTTTAGGAACATGGCACCAAAGCGGCTGGATGGACGTGTTATGTGGTTTGACACGGCAACAGCCAAAGTCTCCTCCATTCCATCCTGCCTCGCTAAACAAACTAAAGCCACTAACAGCCAAGTGGGGTCAGCCACACACGTCCTTGCGGCTGGCTTGAGGCTGCGAATTCAGGTGCGAAATTGCTTTCCAGTGAAGCAACCTTTGCTCGCTTGGATTGGAAGTTAAGGAGACAAATACTGGCTGTTGTTCATTTGGCATGTGTGACTGTAGCCTTAACCACACAGTCTACACAGGGCTGGTTAAGACCTTAAGGTAAAGTAGACTGTGAATATCTCAAGGTCACAGCACACCATAGATTCTGGAGCAATTCAGTCAAGTCAGGGAAACTCCTTATAGAGTACGCTTGCTAACTTAAAGTTAAAATAAAAACAATATAACTTTGAAACTCCTTACCTGCTGCTAAATACAGTACTTACTGTAACCCTACCTGCTATATACAGTACTTACTGTAACCCTACCTGCTGATTAATACAGTACTTACTGTAACCCTACCTGCTATATACAGTACTTA
>JAODLL010004213.1:0-11262 GCA_026546735.1 Forbesichthys agassizii | reverse complement strand
TAGGACCAGAAACCCTAAGTTTGATAGGACCAGAAACCCTAAGTTTGATAGGACCAGAAACCCTAAGTTTGATAGGACCAGAAACCCTAAGTTTGATAGGACCTTCTTTGAAAAATAATAATTACATTACTTTTTTTGGAAAGTAATATCATTATTACTTTTTTGGAAAAGTAATTAGTTAAACTACTAGTTACTGGAAAAAGTAATAATATTACTAGTAATAACATTAGTAGTAACTACTAGTTACTAGTTACTGCCCAACACTGTTCAAATATGTTGGTATAGCACACATAATTTACTCTGCATTTACATGAGGTGTGTCTAAAATGTATCGTCCTGTGTCCTCTAACAGAACAGGAATAATTGGGAGTTTTGGAGGGAAGCCTAATAGATTAAAAACAGCAGCGCAGTTCCCCTCTTTTGAGAAAGATGCCCAACAACATACTAGACACACAAGTGACAGTGAATGAAACCTTTATCTGCAGCTCTACTTTATAAACCATGCTTATACACTAGTGTAAAGGGGCGTGTGACGAGAATGAGAGGCGATACACTCCGTATACTTTGTCTGCATAGGTCACTTGCCCCAAAGGGTGTTTATTAGCAGCAAATACAACAGTGAATGCAAGGTCACATTCATTCGCCCTGTGAATGCTGCATACGAAGGCAGAATCTGTAGGCAACAGCACAAAAGTTGGTATACCTACTTTGTGGTTTGGTTTGTATGCGTTTATTTGTTTTATTTTATTTTTATTTATAAAGGACAATACACGTCATTTATGAACATGGGAGCACTTATAAAGGTCATGTCTGTCAGGATGTGTAAAGAGACTAAGCCCAAACGCAAATATGCAGTCAGCAAGTTTAATTATCTTGACAAAAAGAAAAATCCCACCAAAGGTGAATATGGTTGAAAATGAAACATTACTTGTTTACCAGCCACATGGCTAAAATACTACTCCGATACGAACAAAACTAAGCAAACAGACAGGTTGCATCAAAGAAGAATATACACAGAATGAGGCCAAACAGAAAGAAGGGTTTACAAAGAGGCCAAATGAGCAGTCAATGAGCTGCAGGTGTGAAGGAGGGGCCAGGAATGTTTCTCAGCTGCGGGGAGGATTGGTCACAGGAACCCTGCAGGAGCACACAGTGCCAGGGCAGAATCCTGACAATTTCGTGTTTTGATTCCTTTGTTTAATTTCATTTGGTTGACACTTGCTGCTTGTGCTCTTTAAATACACTTTAAATACACTTGATTTGATGTAAATGTGGTCCCCAGTAATACTAACATCCTTCGGCGCATACCCGGGCGTTACAACTGACCAATCACTTTTGAGCGGGCTTTGGTTTCATGCAGGCAAACAGCCTACGCGAAAAGAAAAAGAGCACACTGGCCGAAATGCAATTTTAGAAGAAAACGTCAATCATCTGACGACGATTTAACTTTTTATTGACAAAATAATGTATTTATTCATATGCAGATATCTGTTTATTGTCAAAATTGGCCAAACTCACCTCCAACTCCATTCTCATATCTCAATTAGCTTGTTCACAATTCTGATTGTAAACACTATGGGTTTACATGGACACTTTTTTGTCTTTCCAAATGGAATTCTTTCGATTGGATGTTTTGGGTTACCCGTTTACATGGGATGTCACCTAATCTGGTCTGGTAATCGCCAGACCTACAGTGTCGCAATTAACCCAAATAGATTTGAAACATGCACACACACAGTCTCGGTAATGTAATGTGTCCCGCTAGCCAAAATGCTAACCGCCTAGCTCTTGCACGTTGTGGGTGACTGAGGCTATTTGTGACTGGATCTACTGTTCCAGGTGAAGTCAGTGTAGCTCCCATGATCTTATATACGCATCTCAATTGTTTTGTCCAGACTTTGTACAGCGGCTGTGCAGAATATCGCCTTGTCGCCAAGCAATTCAGCATTCACACATAAACCTGAGCCATGTGCAACAGAATGCAACCAGGAAGTAAGTGGGTTTAACCGTTTACATGGAATGCTTCTTTCAGTCGGGTTTAGGAACGGGTTACTACCCCTCTGCTTCGGAAAGTAAATGTCAATCGTGTTGGACCTTTCTCTTTAGATTGAGGTGTTTATATGGAGCGTTTTCATTCTGGTTGGGCTTTTAACTGATTCCAATCGAAATAACAGGTTTCATGTAAACTCAGCTACTGACTCCTTGGTGATAGCTGGTGCCAGGTGAGAAGCCGGCTGCATCAAACTGTCTCAAAGCCTGGGGTTCACCTAATAGTGAAAAGTTACGAATAACGCCTTCATAGCTCTGGGAATCCAGCATAATGCAGTGATAGCTAGATCATGTTTTAAGCGCTTTGCTCCCATTTTCCCGGGAACAAGTGATTTAACAATTCATTGCATTGGCATTATGAGCTCATTGCCTTCAGACGCACACAATAGGTTTTCACCTCTTAGTACCAAATTACCAGGAAGCATGGTATATTCTGCTCATGAATTCTGGCCTTCTTTAACCTCTCCACCCAGTGCTATGCCACCAAGTTATTCTGGTGCTCGGAACCTTGAAGAAGAAAGATGATGAGGAAATTAAAGGCAGGGTCAGTCATTTTTGAGAACCCATGCTAAATTAGAGCTCAAATCAAAACAATATTTCTCTTGGAAGGTGTTCCAGGCACGTCCAACTGGGAGGAGGCCTCGGGGAAGACCCAGGACTAGGTTGAGAGATTATATCTCCACACTGGCCTGGGAACGCCTCGGGATCCCCCAGTCAGAGATTTCTAATGTGGTTTGGAAAAGGGAGGTTTGGGGTCCCCTGCTGGAGCTGCTGCCCCTGCGACTGCGGATATATCACATATATAGCATTATATTATATTGCTAGCATTACAGTATATCACATGGCAAGCATTATATCACAAGGCTAGCAATATATTACATGGCTAGCATTACATTATATCACATGGCTAGCATTATATCACATGGCTAGCATTACAGTATATCACATGGCTAGCATTATATCACATGGCTAGCATTACATCACATGTCTAGCATTACAGTACATCACATGGCTAGCATTATATCACATGGCTACCATTACATTATATCACATGGCTAGCATTATATCACATGGCTAGCATTACATTATATCACATGGCTAGCATTATATCACATGGCTACCATGACATTATATCACATGGCTAGCATGTGATATACATGCTAGCCATGCTACATGATTCCAATGGGTTTCTGCCTGCAGTAGATCCTGACCTCTACCACCCCTGCTGGCCGTGCTCGGGGTGGTCCGGGGGGGGGGGCCTCTGGCAGCTGTGAAGAAGTGGGCTCGATCCAGGGACCTGAATAGGATTAGCCCTCTCCTCTCCTCTCCTCTCCGCGCTTCCTGGGCCAGCGGGGCGGCCGTCCAGCCCTCTGAACGGGGTTGCCAAAGCCACGTAGCCTCCTGCTGTGGCTTCCCCCGTCCATGACTGCAGGCAGGGAAACAGATATACACACACTCACGTGCACACACACACACGCACACACACACACACACACACAGAGCACACTTCAAAAGAACCAGCCACCCCCCAAGCCTAGTTTTCACAACTTGTTTACTGTCTTGACAACCGAAAGGAGAGTTTAGAGCCTGTGAGCTATATTCTCTGCGAGTAATTAATTTTATCTGTTGAAAACGTGTTTCCCCACACTCAATAATAAATAAGCCATATTGAAAAGATTTACGTTTTGATCACCTTATTTTCCGAGGCCTAATTTCATGCAATGGAAATTCTGAAGTATTCAGGTCTTGGGGGAACGGGCAAAGATTACGACGAGCAGTTTTGTGCAAACAACACTTCATTAGGCAACTGCATATTTAAAATTGAATATTTATTATCGTGGCTCCATTCTAAGAACGGAACAGCAACTGCCAGTGCCCAGTGGTGCAGGAGAGACGTTGTTTTTTAGGTGGGCGGGGACCAAACTGGTAGCCTGGTGGAACCAGAACCAATATCCACTTTGTGAATAAGGTCTGGACAGGCTCCATTGGGAAGTGTTAACAACGGTTACCTCCTATTAACCTCTGGTTAAATGTGAAATCACTGTTTTGATCACCTCATCTAGCTCTACCACCATTTAGAAACACACTTGACGTCAACGTCATCTCACTAAGCCACCCTGATTGGACCCCCAGCAGGGTGGCTGTGATAACATTATAGGAACAGGGTTTCATCTTAAATTAAATTGAGCTGAGAGCATAGTCTGGCGGAGCCAGGGCACCAAACTGTGATTAAAAGGTCTCATCCAAGGAAGAAAACGCTTTTTCTTGGACTTGCCATGTGTTATGGAACGTGCAGTTCCTTAACTATTACAATATGTTATGTGTTATTGTACCTTTGCCCTTTTTCTGTTTTGATTAAATACACTGCACAAAATGGCTCTTCAAAAATAAGTACACAAATTATGAATACAAGAACATATTTGCTCATAAGTAAATAAATCTGCCAATGGAACAAGTGAAAATTTGCCTGGAAAGATTTCTTGAAATAAGACATTATATATGGATAGAAGAGCTCTTGTTAGGTAATTGTGTCTTATGAATAGCATTGTAAGTTCAGATAGACGAGCTCCGTACAATAGTTACCTTCTGATAAAAGAGGAGCGCTTGCTCAGAAGTAAAATATGCTACATAGAAATTACCTATTTTGTGTAGCTTTACATTTTTGGCTTCCTCATTAAATTTTTGTTTCTTATGTCAGCTTATATGTATATTGCATTATTTCCCTCTCTCTTGAATTCCGTTTGCTAACTCCACTCATCAAATCGACCATTAATCGTTATTACAACATAATCTGGACCTATAATGTGGCAATGAGATAACATGCCTCCGTATTAGATATCTTCTTGTGTTTAAAGTATAAACAGAGATAGAGTTTTTCTGGTTTGTACACCGGAAGGGCCCAGTTAATCTGCAAAGGCCCGTGCTCAGGGGCCCGTGCTCAGGGGTCGCCCCTACATGGACCCCTGCACGGGGCCCCTGTGCCTCAGTCCTGTGCCTTCATAGAAATCTTCACAGAGCTCTTTTGCAGTATGGCACATTCCTTGATAAGGTTTGAATGGGAAACAGTGATATTTCTCAATAAATTGTTATTTATACATTTTTACTAGTTTTCATTTGTTTTCAGTGACACGTCTTGAGTTGTTGTTAAAGTTCAAGGATAAATCAACAAAACTAGCAAAACAAAAGATAAACCTCAGGCAGATTGGAGAGGGTTTTGATTGCATGCCATCATTCCTGGTATATTCCGCATAAAGAGGCGAAAAATATTAGCCAATGTCTGCTCCACACACACACACAGCTAACAAAGGATTTCCTGTTTCATCCCACATTTAACAAACGCCAGGCTGAGGCTGTGAGGATGCGACAGATTGTCTACAGAGGAAGATCGAAGCAGGAGAGTCTACTCTAGGAAGAGGAGTATGAAGAGGGGGCGGGCAGGAATGGGTTTTGTAAAAGCAAAGCTTAGGAGACAGGGCTGGAGGAGGGGGGGAGTGTCACCTGACTATGTACTAAGTGTTTCTCCATAGACTGCCTATCAATAGATGGACAAACCCATCCGTTGACGTTACCCATAGTTTTGACCGTGTTTGAAGAACGTGCTGTGCTGGCTCTGGACATCGCCTGTTACTCTACACATCCATTACAATTATTCCTTCATATACTTTTAACAAATTCACCCACCGTACAATTGTAATGAACACGGAGACTAGCTACAGAGACCAAAACTGCTTTTTGAACCAGGCTGTAAACATGTTAATTTTTGTTAAATTGAACATTTTAACATGGGAGTCTATGTGGATTGATTCCCTTTTGCAGCCAGCCTCAAGCGGCCATTCAACTGCAGGTTTTGGCACTTCCATGTTGGTATTAATTTCCCAGCACCGGAGGTTTTCGCTTGGTGTTCTCCAGGAGTCGTGACTTGTTTATTCCTCCATTAACCCCACCCCCCCACCCCACACACACACCTCCTCCCTCCAGCTCTGCAGAATAGCAAGCAGGCGCTGTGCACAAGGCAACATGCACGTCACGCAGCCCCTTCACCGGACGCCTAATTGGATCCAGCTGGCTTGACCCTGGACTCTTCCCCCTGTTGCCACGGCGACCCTGGGTGCTCTCGTACGGGGGCCTCTGACATGTACGTAAAACTCTCCCCGCGTCTGTGTTTCAATTGACTTGGTGAAAAAGCTGCGGACAGTTATGCTGCCTGCACCTGCTTGCGGAGGTTCCTACTGTACTTCACACCTGTGAAGTCGGAATTACAAGTACGTCGTGTTTTAACTGCTTTGCTACGGAGCTATTCTGTATACTGTATGAAATGAAAACACAAGATTAATTCTTGTCAATGCACATGTTAGACTTCATGATTCATTTATTTCCCAATTCCCATTAATGTTTCAGATATGTGTTTGGTACCTGAAATCAAATAAAAACATAATTAAAAACAGACAAGTGTCAGACAAAGCTGTAGCCTAACGGATAAACATTCATTCACAAACTCCTCTACTCCTTTTACATGTGATCTAAATCGTGGTTTCACACATTTCCCCCATTTTCTGCCACGTGAGAAAAGTTGACAGTCAACAACTGAGGAACTCTGGTATCAAATTTTTTTGAAGAATGTCCCACTTGGAATGATGACTCGTCCAAAAGTCTTACCTTCTCGTTGTCCCAAGGAGGCCGTTGTCGGCGCTGGCATCTTTTTGCTGTCCTGCTCTCGTCCACTAACACGATATCCGGGTTTCCATCTGCGGTGTCCCATGTGAACACGGCATTAGAGCAGGTGCTGCCCTCCCGTATGCCCTCGCGAGAGCACCATTATAACGCCGACTTGTTGTTACAGATAGACGGCCTTCATTTATAGGGTTTACCAGGGAATTTGAGGTGCTTGGCAGAAAAATGCAATAGCAGGGTTGCATTACTGGGGAGGGTCTAAAGGGTGAGATGTGTCAATCTTTCGAGGGGTGTGAGTGAGGGGAAATTAGTCCATTGCGCTTCGTTAAAAATGAATCCTGCCGATATTTCCTGACATGCCTGCCCCCTCCACCTCCCCAAACATAATTGTGTTTCTCTCTCTCTCTCTCTCTCTTGTTTTGTTGCCAGGGGGCGGTAAACACGTCAGGCGCTCCTGTGATTTGGTTTGAACAGGGCCCCGGAGTAACAGGTGGCGTGTCAACATTCGCCAGAAAGAGGATCAATAATGCCCCCAAGCAGGGCTTATTCCCCACCTACCGCTCCAACAGAGGACGGCTGCAGCCGTTCCATGTCAACCTGGGTCACGGAGACACTAGCATGAGCAGGCTAGCACTTTGTCAGGAACTAGCATGCGCAGGCTAGCACTTTGTAAGGAACTAGCATGCGCAGGCTAGCACTTTGTAAGGAACTAGCATGAGCAGGCTAGCACTTTGTAAGGAACTAGCATGCACAGGCTAGCACTTTGTAAGGAACTAGCAACTAGCATGCGCAGGCTAGCACTTTGTAAGGAACTAGCATGAGCAGACTAGCACTTTGTAAGGAACTAGCATGAGCAGGCTAGCACTTTGTAAGGAACTAGCAACTAGCATGCACAGGCTAGCACCTAGTAAGGAACTAGCATCTAGCATGAGAAGGCTAGCACTTTGAAAGGAACTAGCATGAGCAGGCTAGCACTTTGTAAAGAACTAGCATGCACAGGCTAGCACTTAATAAGGAACTAGCATCTAGCATGAGAAGGCTAGCACTTTGAAAGGAACTAGCATGCACAGGCTAGCACTTTGTAAAGAACTAGCATGAGCAGGCAAACTGGATACAGGCAATAATATATTGCATTGAAAAGTACGCCCGGTAGGCACAACGCTTCATTTACGTTACTTTCACCATGATAAATTATTTATAAATTTTTTATTTTGATCAGTGCATCACTAATATGAGTAATAAAATAAAGCACACTGTGCATTCCATGTGTGTCCATATACTCCACCACCCTATTGACCAAGTTTCCCAAGGTTCCATGTGACTACCGCATCTTATTTCATTGAGTGATTGCCATGGGATATTGCCATGTTTTGTCTAAAAATTCTTCACTATTACTAGTCAAGCCGACAAGTGCCCGCTTGAGAGGTCTGATCGCCCGCAAAGCAACCCCCCCCTTCCTTCACTCTCTGTCAGCTGTGGTGCAATGGCCGGGTCCCTCTGGAACAAAACTGTCACTCAGGAATGCTGGACGGACACAACACTAATCTGTGGCTGCAGCTCCCATCTGACTGGAAAAGCACTGGTGGGGAGGCTGTGTTAACGCCCCGCCCCCCCATCCGCTTTCAGGGAGAATTGGTCCTGGCCGCTTGAGACGAGCCTTGCCACAATCCTGACAGATGGATTGACTAGGTCTGACCACAAGACACTGCCTTGATGATGGCGCTGGAAGACCTGAGCTAAAAGCATGAAAAGATGGAGTCAGGGATGCTGGAGAAAGACTGTTGATCATTGAACCTCTCCTCTCCCTTCAGTGGTATTATGTGCAGGTGGTTGGATCGTATTGGCACCTTGTCAGTCAAGGGCCCGTTAACTTGCACCCCTCTACCAATTAACGGGACCCTCCGATGTTCAAGCACTTCCTAACCCTTTGACTATGACTCCACCCCCTCCTGTATTAGGGCCCGGTGTTGCCAGGCTACGCTACTGATAATGATTGTGAGAGGACTATGGATTAAGAGGTTTTCTTTGTCCCCTTACCCCCCAACCCGATTGCTACAACAGTTTAGATAGTGGATACAATGCTGCCGCACTGCAGTTTGACACCACTAAAGTAAGATCTCTCGTCCTCCGAGGTGGTGTATCGATTCAATAAAAACCCAGTCATTCATGACAGTCATGCCAAAGCTTCTCGTGTCTCACACTCTGTTTCCTTTTGTGAACGCGGAGTCAGAAGATCGGCGCACGGCCGCACAATTTATCTGCACTCGACGTTCCGACAACCATCATGCTTCAGCCGCATTACTCACGCTTGTCAAGGGTGCAAGGAACGCTGCGCTGCTTTATTGGGGTTATACACCCCTGTGAGCGGGCCATCGCACAGACGCCATTCTGAAGCTGATTGCATCATCCTCCCGCCCCACCCCCCTGCGGTCATGGGACAGGTTCTGGAGCAATCCAATTCAGGATTTATCAGGCATCTCTCACTTCGGTTCACTTATGGGAGGCGGGGTAGCAGTCACAGTCAAGTGACAGGCGCCTCCGAAACATCTAAAAGACTGACAGCGGATAAGGAAAGCATACACAAAGCCGTCACCTGTCACCTGAAAAAGCATTATGTCACCTGCCAGGGCAGGAGAACCGACACCTTATGTATAACATGCTTTATATATATAATATTATTTAAGAGAACCTTACATAACATCTAAATAAGTTAACTAAATACACAATCACAAATCAATAAATCACAGTAATCATATAATATCCCCTAAATCAATACTTTTTTTGTATTTAGAGCACTTTGGAATTTTTCAAAATGTCGTATATAACAGGAAAGTGAATTCCAGAGATTAGGCGGAACGTGACAAAAGGCTTTTCTACCCATAGTATTGAGGTTCATGTTTTGACCTGCTGAGAAGGGTCATAGTGAGCTAGCATTGGATTATTCTCTATAAATGAAACTATCAGAAACTCTTTACTGGTAGAGCCAAGTGCAGGAATGCACATAGACAGAAATATAGTTTGGTTGGAACTTTACTTTACTAGTTTTAGTCCGCTATTGCAAGCTAATTGTAAGCTAATACATTTCTTGTCAAATTCAACAAATATCTCTTCACAGTTCACTATCTTACCATTCTCTGTGTGTGTTTAAAAGAATGAACTGATACCTCCACACAGCCCTGGCTCTGTACATAGGAACATAAGCAAAGTGGTGAACACCGCTCGTATCAACAAAGCTGTAGTGCTCACTTTGCTTCACAATACATATCGACGTGTGAGGCAGCGCCACAGAGGACCGCGGAGTGATACTTTTTTGATTTGAGGTCGAAATTAACAAGGAGGACTAAGCCTGCCTTTAAGGCAGAATCGTGGTCAAGGTGCACATACAGGGTTCAGCAACAAGATAACAATGCAGAGAAGAGCGAGAGACAGTGACCGGAAGGAACACCAAATATGAACAATGACCGACGAGGACAAGAGAAACACAAGAAACACAAGAGAAAGACAGACCATTGGACAGTAACAATAAGGAGCAGGTGAAACCAGTAAGACAAACATGGGGATAAGAACCACCCCCCCCTCCCCCTTCCTTCCTTTAGGGACTGTGCAAGCGGTCTTACGTATTGTAAACACGTAGGATTGATCTGCGATGAGACGAGATCAGTGCTGGTGTTAATATTGACCAAATTCCCTCCCTAATGTAAACAAGACCTCTGCCAAAGCATATTAATTTAAGCCTACAGTAAAGACATTTATTTATGTCTTTGTATGTAGACCTACATCACAAAGGGCTAAAGGCCTGATCATAGATTTCCCCATGCCTTCTAGACATTGAAATGAGATTATAAAACAGATGATGAAATGGGTATGCACTGAACCAAGTGTGCTGCCTTCCACCATCTTACATTTCCCCAATGTCTTTTAGCAGTGCCAGTGTCAACACAGGGCAGCTAGAAATTCAAGGAAACACAGGAAAGTGTGAGAAGGAAATTGCCATGATCCAGGTCGATAAACATCTCAGAAGGATGACTCAGTCATTGGAAGTTTAACGTCCGACTTGGTCATTCAGTTTCCTAGTCGCGCATGTCAATCAAAATACCTCACTTGTCAAGTAGGGTGTTGACGTTAGCGAGCGCTGTGTCCCATACTTACCCATACGTAGGTAAAGGCTGGCTCTGCAAGACTAGGCTATAGGTATCAACAGAGCAGGTTTCCTATGTTAGATCAATAAAGAATCACAGCTAGCTGCTGCATCTTCATATATATACACACACATACATATATATATATATACACACACATACACATATATATATATATATACACACACATACACATATATATATATATATATATATATATACACACACATATATATATATATATATATATACATGTGTATACATACACACACACACGTGTATACACACACACACACACACGTGTATACACACACACACACACACATATATATACACACACACACACACATATATACACACACACACACATATATACACACACACACACATATATACACACACA
>JAODLL010004212.1:0-11263 GCA_026546735.1 Forbesichthys agassizii | reverse complement strand
ATATAAACAGGTGCCATATATATATTATATAAAAACAGGTGCCATATATATATTATATAAAAACAGTACAAAACAATGCACTTAACATATTTTTCAATAAGTACATTGCATCTTTCATGTCAACATCATACATTTTGCTAGTGTCCATGTTGGAAGACAGTAGTCTGCAGTATTATATAGTGCACAAAGCAGACAGTAATTATAGAGCCAAAGTGTTGCATGCATGTGCATACAAGTTGAATGCCCACACACGATCAAATAAGTGAAGAAGTTAGGGTGGAGCTTCACTGTGACATTAACAGCAGAACCAACAATGTTTAGACGGGGATAACAAGGATCGTATGCTATTGACATTGTTGTGATTTATATACAGTATACGGCGGCAGGCAGCACATCTCTTCAACGTGTGTGTGTGTCACGTGATTTAATGAACTTTCAGTCAGCTTTCGGTGAATTACCAGTACCCGAGAACTGAATTGCCACTGGATGTGTTTATATAATCTGGAAAACTAGGCCTTTAGGGTGAGTGGCAGGATGCTTTAGACCCAAATCAGGCTAAAGTTTGCTTTCAAATTGACAGATACTTCTAAATACAAAGCCACTGAGTGTAATTCCAAGTATTATGGATCACGTAAGCATTCCGCTGAAGGATGCTTTTAGGTAGAATGGGCATATCAAGGGATTGAACTCCGTACCTTTCAGCTGTGACGCTATCTGCCCCCTCTAGAGTGTTTATTTGCATGTGGAATCCTGAGCGATTCTATGGAAAGCTGGCACAAAGCCGGGCAAGGAGAGGCGGAATAAGAAAGCACGGGGGGGAAGAGTGAAGCAGAGACAATGATGGAGTGATTCAGTCCGATTTATTTGTTTTGTAGTTTTCATTTTATGTTTTGTTTAGTTTCCCCAGACAATAGCAGGACTTTGTTTGCTCGTGGGTGCCGTCCATTTTGCTTTCAGCGGTAATGCATAAGGCGCTCATCGAGAGACGAGCGCTTCACAGCCTTTCTCTCTCCGTTGTGCCGGGAAGAGGGGCTACACGGAGGACAGCCAGCCCCCGGGTTTGGCTCACTCACAGGCTCGCAGGCTTGGAAAATGAAACGCATCCACACGTGCGGTGAAGGAATGCAACTGTACGCCAAGGTCCGTTATTTGTACGCTTGGACAACATGAGCCACTTTGTTATGTCTCGTGTCCGTTCCCATTTTCCCTGGTTCGTCCTCCTCGCTCAGTTTATCGATGATTCTAAACGGTTTGGGAGCTGCTGATGCGGTGTTGTGTCAACGCTCGCATGATGCAACGTTGTGGAACTAGATTGTTCCATGCCATCATTGCTGGATATCAGTGTTGGCTATCGGGTTGAGAGAGAGTTTTAAAGATGCTCTGTCTTTTCTGTTTCTTTTCCTTTCTTTTTTTTTTTTTTTTTAGCCCTCCTAGTTGCGGGCAACTCTCCCTCGCTCTTGGGTATGGTTTGCTCTCCAGAAGGTCAAGTGCAGGGTCTTAGAAGCCACGTTTGTGAGGCAGAGAACAAGCAGCGGAGCAGGTCTCTGCCTCTGCCCGGCCGCGTGTCCCAGGGCGCGCATCGCCCCCACGCCCCCTCCCCCACCGCTCCACCCCTTCCACCCCGGCCATCTTGCCTGGCCCGGCTCTCTTCGTGCCTGCGCTCTGCCACAGCGAAGCCCAGTTGCCAATTCTGTTGGCCAACAAAGAGCTTTGAATGGAAGCACTCTCAGACAGGAGAGGTAATTACACGTGACACGTATTATCGCGCCACGGCCTCTTTCTTTGTGAGTGTATTATTAAGAGGTCAGGAATAAAGACTGGGCCATACCATAAGTGGGGAGTCTGAGACGAATTTCATTCTTTAATAAAAAAAAGAAATTGTGTTAAATTGCTATAAAATATGAAACAATTACACAACAGAGCAATTATTTTATTTATAGTTATGTTTCCACTCTGCACGTGCAATTCCTTTATTGTTTGCCCACCGAATAAGTTGAATAGGCCACACGTTGTGTCCAATTTAGTTCATTTGAAACCATCTGGACTTACTCCTCTGTGCATTGTTGGTTTTTCAGTGTGTGTGTTTGTTTAATGGCACTTTTAAATGGGATGCATTCATAGACGGCACGCCGTTCCTGTGATAAATGTGTTATAGGTGCGGTGCGCTATGAATATTTTAGGATATTGCGACGCATAGGCGAGCTCATAAACAATTGTGATCATCTCTGGTGATCAGCAGGGAGCAGATGAGCCAGCTGCGGTCTTGTCACGTGCGATGATCTCGACGCACTGTCGATTGAGACGGCACCACCGGCGGCAGCTTGAACGAACAATGTTGTTGGGGCTGTCCGTCTTCTTCACTGGAACAGATGCCATGCTGAAGGTTTTAGTGCCAGCGTCCGTCCCTATTGTTGGGAACGGTTCACATTTGAACAGCCACCGATGCCGGTATCTGTAATTCGGTACCGGTACACTACAATACTATCTGCAATAACGTTTAAATGTAATAACATTTTTCAAAAATGGTCCAAACGTCTCGTCGAACACCGCATTGCAAACTACCCACATGTCGCTATTTTCAAACGTCTTTAGCGCGTCTTGTTTCCCAAGCACATTGTTGGTGTCATTAAACAAAGACAGAAAAACTTAAAGTGAGAGTAAAGCATTGAAAAAAAGGTTATTGGGACCATTTCTGGAACATTGAACAAGCTTAACGGGCGATTTAATCTAGCTCTCATTATTATTATTATTATCCTTGTTTTTCTCCACTCTCTCACCTAGATGCGCTCTCAGGTACCAACATTTGGTACCAATTGATTTGACCTGAATCAGCACTTGGTGTAGTACCAACGTAATTTGGTCGTACCTTTAAAAAAAAAAAAAAAAAAAGTACAAAGTTCCATACCCAACTGTAGTCCTCTTGCTTCCCCCCCACCCCGTCTCTCTTTTCTGCACCGCCATAACCCCCCACTCCCACCCATCACCGCTAGCCACCCCCGCCCAGGTGATATTAATGTGGTATTGATCGTTGAAGCTCCGGCAAGTTCATTTGACTTAGATTTCATCAGAGTGGCATACAGCGCGTGACCCACAACTTTGATGTAAGGCTGGGAGTCAGCCGTCCGTGCAGGAGCGCTGGCACATATTTTACAATGGCTAGCTGCTGGCGGAATCTTGCGCGGCATTGGACTGCACAGAAGAAAGAGGTACTAGTATGTTCTGGGAAAACATCTAAAACATCAAAGAATAAAATGGCTGAAAGCCGAATACACTGTATGCTACTTAGTGCTCTGGAATGCGCTGTTGATGGACAGGTGTATTATTAGTTGACTAATACACAAGCTTATAGGCTACCTAGATAACATGTATATCTACAATTACAATTAGGTTAGTTAGTAGACGCTTTTATTCAAAACGACTGATTGTAAGAGTACGACATTAAAGGCAGGGTCATTCTTGCTAACTTCGAGCTAAAATCAAAACGGTTTCGCTCTGCGGCCCTCCGCGGCGGCGGATCACATGTCGAAATGCATTGTGAAGCAAAGCGCAGTGCTACGGCTTTGTTGATACAAGCGGTGTTCGCCACTTTGGTTATGTTACTATTTACGGAGCCAGGGCTGTGTAGAAGTATCTGACTATTTTTTCAACACGCACAGAGAAAGTGAACATAGCAAAATGCGAGGAGATATTTGTTGAATTTGACAAAAAGGGTATTAGCTTACATTTAGCTTGCAATAGCTGACTATACCTTTTAAGGATCAGGTTAGACATCTTTCTCATAGAAAGACCAGTCATGATGGGAACATGGCCATTCGATTTGGAGTAGACTCACCCTAACCACAAGCTTTTCTTAACCACACAGCAGATCCAATTTACGGCTGCAAATATATTGTGACTAAGCCAGACACGGACTGATACAGTATTAACAACAAAAGCTAGAAGCTATCGCACGTGTGTTGTGTTCAGGCTCTCTGCATTCCTCCCAGGGGAAACAACAGTCTGAAGAAAGTGGGTCTTTGAGACTAATGCTCAGAGCCCTGCCGCCCAGCTCTGCCCGGAGGAAAGAGACTCCTGTGGAGTCTATATTTAGCCTATCGACTGTGGTTTTGTTCTACCTATATCATCTCACCTTTATATCAACACATTCTTGAGTAAGATGGTAGAACATGCTGTGCTGAATGTACTGGTAGTGTCGGTTAAATCAAGGCCTGTGGGCAGGCCAGCATTGCATTGCTGTTAGCCCTTTCACTATCCAAAAGTCAAATTGGTGTGTTTATGACTGTAATGAATGCAGGTTTGTGTTGTTTAGTGCAGGGGAGGTTGCCTTTCTAGTCTGGCAGATTAATTTGAGCAAATAAAACCTCCTCTTTTAGACCCAAGTGTGAACCCTATCTTCAATAGCACTTTCCTAGTTTGTGTATCTCAGTTATTACCTCATGTATTAACTTTATTACGACAGGGGACATTTGGCTTCATTAAGACGCAATAGAGCATTACATATCTCTGGTCTGACTTTCAGCATGCAACATTTTCCCAAGTAAATAAAACAACTAGAAATAAGATATGCTAATTCATGCCATGTTTGAATGCTTTAACCGGCAAAGCAGGTTCCTTGCATGCTTGTTGATTTTCTGAAAGGAAACCTTGCCATCTTCCACTCTTGAACTGGAGAGTCCTTCAGTGCTGGGGTGACTCTTAGCTGTGACAACTGTTGTTGGTGGGTTATGGGCAGGTCACAACAGCTGCCATGGTGTGAGTTCCAGCTGGCAGTAAATCACTGTCACCTCTTTCCACCTCTAATTTTAATGGCTGTGTTCTCTCGTGAGATGGTAGGAGCACTTCATGCAAAATTGCTTCATTAAACAATTACCATGTTTTTACCACTTACAAGTGGAGAGATGAGAGGGGCTTCTCAAGGAGAATGGTGTTTTGAATGAGTTGGAAGGCCTTTAAAAGTTGGAAGCCATTTAAATGGAAAATGTGGAAATTTATTATTTTTTTTAAACCTGTGCAAAAACACAAAGGAATTCAATAAAGTCAAAAAAGTAAAAATTGCATTTATTATCCCACTGCAAGTTTTTGTTAGAGCACAGTTTTACATCCTTCATAAATATAAAACATGGAACACATATCAGAAATATCAGAAACATATCAGAAAAGAAACAGAATCAACACTCCAATACTGTAACACACAAGTTAACTTTATAAGGAGTCCAACGATTAACAAGTGGCTCAGTGCAAAAAATAACAAATAAAAGCTTAAGTTATCATTCATGACGATTCAGACTATGAATGGCACTCTATCTTCTACCAGAAGGCCAGTATGGCATTGGCCTTCCTAATGACCTGCCTGTCACAGAGGTCAGAGAGCAGCGATTGGTCCACCCCAATTACTTGACTGGCCACTCTGACCAGTTGACCAAGCCTTCTTGTGTTGGCCATATTCAGGTTCCCAACCCATGCCACCATACAACATGGCATCGCCGACTCAATAAATGTTAGAACATCAATTATCTGTTCTATATCATCAATAGATGGTTTTATAGAACATTTGAGCCCTCATTTTGTTGCACACATTTTTAGTTATCTTGATAACTGAGTTTTAGGGGTGTGTTCTGCTTTTCTAAAATCTATGTCCTTTTAAAAAATCAGCGTTGGGCTAATGTTGAAGCATATTGCAGAAGCTATATTAATATGGTATTAAAAAATGGTGCTTGCTGCAGTTGTTTCTGTTGTATGTTTCATATTTAGTAGAAACGTGTGTTTCCTTCACCCCAGCATGTTGTAAATAAAACTGAATAGAAGCGGAGTATGGGAATGCTATGAGCCCGACTGCAAACTGACTGTTGGGTTGAAAAGCTCCCATCTAGTGATGTTATTAAAGAGAGTTCTGGGACTCTCGGCAAGACCTTGGCAGTTTTGTTTTGATTCAGATCTTGGTGCGAGACAGAACAAAAGGCAGTGCCTATCGATTTCTCCAACGCTGCTTGTCACAGCCAGCTTATTGTCTGCTTCCTCTTGAAACTCTCCTCCCGATCCTACATGACCTCCCATCAAAGCCGTCTTCACTTTGACATGCTTCTGTTTCAGCAGTCACTCAGGGGATCATGTGGAGGAACCCTTCGTAAAAAAAAACCCTTGAACCTTGGCCTGATGTCTCTGGGTGTCGCTCTGAGGCAGTTTGGGGGATTATCCCTTCTTTTTTTCTTTTTCGTCCCATCGAAGGTGCACTGCTCTGCATTCCTTTGTCACTCATACAGAGCTGATGCCTCATAAACAATGTACTATTGTATTATTTGTGTTAGTAAGTCATTTGTATTATAGTTCTACAAGAATTTGCGCTATTAGGCCTATGTGCAAGGGGTTCATGTGTCTGCAACCAAACTCTTTATTGTTGGGGGTCAAAAGGTTTTGGCAGTATTTAGTCTACACTACCTACATATTAGTGTAGGCCTCCATGTACCACGGATCACTGAGCTGTAGGCCCTGGGGTCACCCTGAGGTCACTGCCCTCCGTGGTGGTGGGGGGGGGTCTTGACAGTGCACACAAAGATATTTGAATAATAACAAGATGGAGCATTGTAATGCATTTAAGTGGAAGCAAACGTGGAATGCTTCTGGTTTCTTATGGCTGGTTCACAGTCGCATATTTTCAGCACATAGAACGCATGTCAGTTGGTGCGCTAAGCCTTTTCAGATGAAATGGCAGGCGCACTTGCGTTGCGTTACAAAAATGAGGACATCAGATTTTGCTACGCAAGTACACATCAAACCCTCCTTGCATACCTCGATGTGTCCCCGTAGTTTGCGTAGACTATAAACCAGCCCTTAAGCTTCTTGCACACTGCCCCGACAAACGGCGACAGACTCCATCCAATGCTAACTGTTGGATCAGTGTGTGCCGTCAGTCGGTGTTAGTTGGTGTTAGTCGCTTGGAGTTTTTAGAGTTTGACATGTCGGGTCGGGTAGAGTTGTGGAACATCTGCACAGTTTTCCAACAATCTGAGTATGCTCTCCTGACAACCCGCCGTGTACAATGTTGGCGCACACAATTTTCATTGAAGGTGTCTATAAATGTCCATTACTCATTTTACTTTGCCATAGTTTCTGGACGTAGAAACGCAAGAATAATGCAGATTTGTGGTAAGAGAAAACTCAACTTGCCATAAACAGCAATAGTAGCCTACCGTAACATCTCGACTGGTTTCCATTTGAGATTCCCCATTTGTCACGTTGCATAATCCAAGGTCTGAGTTGTCCAGTCAGTTACAGTCTGGGCAGTTTAGACAGGCAGTTGGGTCTCTGAACATTTTATAGACTACAACCAACTACAGGCAACTTCAGAATGTTGGTGTCACTTTGGCAGTGAACGCCTTATGTGGGCGTGTCACCAACGGCATTTTGCGCCCAGACAGCTAAATCTATCATGCATAGCCTGAAACAAAGCAACTTTAACCCAAAATAGTGTGCTGCATAAATACCAGGGTCGTTATTGTCTGCATAAAGGTTGAAAAGTCCCCCCCCCCCCCCTCCCCAATTCCAAAAATCTAATGCAGATGTGCATTCGCACGTTGGACCCTCTCTGTTTCCAAGCTGTCCGGTACAAATCTTCAGATAAATTGAGACCTCCAGAGTGTGTATGTCTTTCAGAGCAGCCTTCCATGATCTCCCATGGTCTCCCAGGGCCTCCGAAGGACCCCCACAGCCTTCTGTGGTCTCCCAGGATCCCCCAGGGCCTCCCAAGGACCCCCACAGCCTTCTGTGGTCTCCCAGAGACACAGATGGCTCAGCTGCCTGGCGGTCCAGAGAGACATGGCATCAAGTGGTCATTTAAAAGGCTGTGTTTGTGTCTTTCCCTGCCATCCTCCAGCTGTAGCACGCGTGTGTGCATGCGTGTGAGTGTGTGTCTTAATGTGTGAACTGTGTGTGTGTGTGTGTGTACCGTACGTGTGTGTGTAGTTTGTTGTTTAGTGTGTGTCTGTTTGTTGGCTGTGTGTGTGTGCAAGTGGACGTGTGTTTGTCCATGTGGTGGAGGGCGGGGTTTATTATTCCCGACCGATTACATATAAACATTTGCAGAAGTCCTTTAGGGATGTTTGAACTAAACACCAAAGTCATATGGATGCTAGGCTTTTGTTAGCTTTAGCTTCCTACATTGTAAAAAGCGCTGATAAACGTTGCAGCATGTGAGATAAGCTTTAACATACCAGAGCATGCTAATTGATATTCCCCCTCCGCTTCGCTCTTGTAGACAACGAGGCACAGGTGCACAATAAGACTTCAGAACAGGTATGCCTCTTGGCCGTGGTCCATTCAAGAGGCCGTGATAATTAAGAACAAGCTTAGGCTAGGATTATGTCTTGAAGTAGGCTGATCACATGGGGTTCAGGAGAAAAGACGTTAGTAAAGGAGTGGTGGTTCAAATGGGTGTTATTCTGCTTAGCAGAAGAATCATTTGACTGCAAGGCAACAGAAAATGGAACCCCGTCGACGCCCGGGATCTCTTGCGCTCACTTAATAGGCTTTAACTGCAAATAGCTTTTGCTCGCGCCAAACTTCTGATGATGGCTTCCTTTTTGTTGTGCTTTGGAATGTTCATAATTTGTCTCAACCTAATTAGAACACGATGATATTTCAGCGTGCGCTCCCCGGAGGGATTTTAGCAGTGTTCATAAGTGTTTGGCTTACACTTGCACCTTGGTAACAAAACATGAATCTTGAAGATTGCAGAAGAGCGCGCGCACGCACACACGCACGCACACATGCGCACGCACACACACGCGCACACACGTGCTCTATTGGATATATTTTAGTGGGATGTAATTAATGTCCTCATTAATGGAGTGAAGGAGCTACCAGGCAGAACAAAATGCTCGATGCCTTTGGGGTGCGTGTCTACGCAGGCCCTTCCCTGCTTTAGCTAGGCCTACAGGAGCTCGCGCTGAAACGGATAGCCTTTGTTTAGTGAGTGGGGAAACAAAGAGTCGTGGCGCAGTCGCTGCTCCGGTTCGCACAGGCTTTTCTTGTGATCTCCGTGCGTTGGTAACCCGACCCTTCATCTTCAAGCGAAGCCTTTCAGAATTACATGGAACCAGACCTGTGCATATAATATAGGGAGGGAGGGGTTTAACCGTGTGCAGAAAGGTTGCGTCAGATGAAACGGTTACACATGACCAACGCCCGTTCTTATTTGTTATGCCAGTTGTAGGTAATGATTCCTCACATCGGCTATTCACAATAGCCGCAAGAGAAAACCAGATAAGGAGCCTTATTAGCACATGACCTGACAAAACATTGTGCGCTCTGACCTTTCTGGCAGGGTAAGGGGGAGAGAGAAGGGGGGGAGTTCACGCTAATCCCATCAGAGTGACTGCACAGCGAGGAACACTAACTCGGGCACCTTTGAACTAAAGCGGTGCAGCACAGTGAGGCACACAGGAATGTGTTTGTTATGCTAGTTTGGTTCCATGCAGGCAGGCAGGCAGGCAGGCAGGCCCGGAGAAGGAAAGGGGGGGTGGGGGGGGGTGGTCGAGACACACCGTCCAGACATTTTGACTTCTTAATTCCTTCCTTTTTCCTGAGCCAGCATTGGGAGACGGAGCCTCACACTGGTTATGAGGCTGCATGTCTCAGTTAGGGAGAGCAGGCAGAGAACTTAAGAATGGGTTCTATGAGGTTGTCTGGCTGTGTGTGTGTGTGTGTGTGTGTGGTCTCTCTGAGTGTGCGCGTGTGCCTGTAAGGGGGAGTCGGTGTGTGCATGTGTGTATGTGTGCTCGGTGGGGTGAGGTCTGGTCGGGGGAGAAGGGGGGGACATGTCCCAGACTGTCATTACAGCAGATGAAAAATGTGCTCTGCTGGCCTAGTGGTCTGGGTCAGACCTGCCCTTGCATGGGGAGGTGGGTCTATTCAGCAGCGAGGCCGTGGATGTATTCCTGCCCTGGCGCCATGAGCCCCTGTTGAAGGATTTAACACCGGCCTGTTAAATGTCTGGGCTTCAGACATGTGAAGAAATAAACTAACCCCTTTTCCTCCTTTTGATGAATATCTGTATCCAGCCCCAACTCTTGTTTTGGTGATCCTCATATTGGGAAAAATTATTATAGGGACGGATGTATTTAAAGAAATATGACTCTTGTCGCTTTGCTCTTCTATCTTATAACCACGGTAACGTAGGTATGAACGATTAATCTAAATAAAATCTCCATCTCGAGTCATACCTTGATCTCATTTCTACATAAATGCGATTCTGCCCTGTTTTAATTAAGGACATCAGCTGCATCAAAAAAAGCACTCCTACCTTCTCCCGCACCAAATTACAACACCACGTGGTGGAGGGCAGCAGAAGTCAATTCTACACAGAGCAAGCCTGAGAGTCACTGAGAGTTCTATGGCTGTAAAAGTAACTCGATATCCTTTTAACGCCATTCATTTTTTCTTGCCGTTAACACAGGCTTTATTTAACCGCTATTGCAAGGTAGGCAATCGTACAGCGGGACTAAACAGCCTTTTTTATCAGTTGGGTTCAGGTTTGATTTAATGTATTTAATGTAATGTTTAATGATTTAGACTAATATAAATAGGCACGGAATATTTAATTGGGCTTCTGTTTTGCTTTGCAATGATTTCTCATTTCTGAGTTCGGCCTATGTTAGCTCGTCGCGGCATCGAGCCGTAGTTACTCCGTAGAAGTTTCTTGATTTAAACGAGGGAGGCATCAAGCTTGCAACTCTATTTATTCAAAACTTTATATTAGCAGGGAAAATGCTAGAACCCACTCACACACACTGTGTATGGCAGCATTGCCCTCTGCAATTGTTCAACAGCAGCATAAATGTCCCCAATACACTCCCACACTTTACAACTTACAATATAATTCATGCCACATACTGTAGCACGGATGTTTTTATGAGCCCCCCAACTAGTTTGACTAAGAGTTCTTTCTGTTCAGTGTCAGATTCATGAAGCTGTTGCGTTTTAAGTTAAAAACAGGAGAATTCCCTTTCGGTTGTTCAAAGTCGATGTGCCAGTCGTGTCAGGAACCATCACGTTTTGTTACCTTCTGTATACCGTAAATGAGTTGAGAGAGGGGGGGGAGAATCGTGAGAACATCTTGTTCTCAATTCTAAGCGAGAAAAGGTTGATTCTTATTTACAGACAGTAGGCTAGACACGAGAAGGCCGCTCGGGTCCTGGGAAGGTGTGTGTGTGGGGAGGGGGGGGGATGGGGGGGGGGGGGGGAGGAGGGCGGGGGGGGGGGGGGGCCC
>JAODLL010004211.1:0-32500 GCA_026546735.1 Forbesichthys agassizii | reverse complement strand
GTTGTGCTAAAATGAAACTGGGGGGAGAGAGAGAATGAAAAAAGAGTGAATAGTATGAGACAGAAAAATGGCAGAATGAGAGAAAAAAGGCAAACATTCAAAATGCAAAACAGCCAGTTCACCCTAAGCTTGCACTCCCCTTAACGCCCCTCCCCCTCAGCCTGTATAACCCTCTCATTTCCAAATTTCCCTCCCCCACCTCTCCTCCCACACACCCCTACCCCCCTCCCCTCTATCCCACCCTTGTGCCTTTTGAGTTATTGGAATAAGTCGCTCTCTTTCAGTAAGAGGTTGACAGCTGAAGAAAATGTCTGCTTTCAATGTGGATGCTTCTGCTACCAATCTCATTATATTCTGATAGCAAAGCATGCCTGTTTGCTTGCTGCATCCAGAAGGCTCATATGAAAAGAGGAGATGTAACTCGGGGCTGAGAGAGAGAGAGAGAGAGAGAGAGAGAGAGAGAGAGAGAGAGAGAGAGAGAGAGAGAGAGAGAGCAAGAGATGGGGGGATAGAAGGGGGGGAGAAAGAGAGAGAGAGAAGGTTGCCACAGGAAGAGGGAAATGTACATATCATCACATCGTATTATTTAGAGATTGCATGAGCTTTTCTGGGTGTAATTTTTGTTGCTAATGTTATAGTTTAATTGTACTCTTTCATCCTGTTACTGCTTTGGCAATATAAGCAATTGTGCACTTGTTATGGACAATAAATCACCATTTGAATTTGAATTTGAGAGAGAGATATTTTGTAAAGGCTTTGTGGTATAGATCATGTGGATAATGTGATATGTAATCAAATGTCAAACAGACAAAATTAGGCCCAAAATAAAAAAAGACGTTATCGGTGCTGATGTGATACGATATTTGATACAGCTATAAATTACACACTATTGGGTGACTGCAAATATACAAGCAGTATAGCTAGAATTATGTGTTATGCACACCAAAATATATTTACAATTAGTGAATTACCACATCCACATCCCTCTGGCATGTGGTCACTGTGGTAATATGTTAGTCATGTAGCAGAAAACACAAACCACAGAGAGGAGCAGTGAGAAACCAATGTGGCCGGCATCAAACTACACAGCTGATGTGCTGTACTAAATGCTGTGCAACTAAAACATTGCTCTCATTCTGAATCACGTTAAGCACAATATAAAGGACACACAGATAGTGACCATTCACATATCTTCATTAAAATATACTATTCACGCAGATAATAAACAAATCCAATTTGATTTCGATTTGAGTGCATCTTTACATGACCTTTATATGCACACAGGCAGGCATATGGATAAACAGGAGAATGGATGCAGCTATAGTAATTAGCTGGCGTGTGGCCAACTAGCCGGCAAGCAGATGCAGAAACGTAATATCCAGGTTGACACGACAGCAATCTCAATCACACAGAACTGGCCAAGGACACACATAAGCACATACGTGCTCATGCAGGCAGAATACTGTGCCAACATGCTCACATGTACCAAGTACAGAAATATACGCAGTCCACACACATAGACTCACAAGTATACAATATTTGGTGAGATGTCCACACATATCATAAACATACACAATGCAACACATGCAATGCATACAGTACACTGTACACGATCAAGCCATGGTGGTGAGATGTAATAACAGTTCTCTCTGTATTTAATATTATGTGTACTAACATGCAGCAGATGAAGCAGAGAAGCAACAGGACATTTATGAGACCATGGCTGTTGTTTAATATCATAAGCACTGAGCATGCTATACAGGGTATGGCTGAGCCAAGACTGCAGGCAACAATTAGGAAACAACTATATAGCTTTGTGCTTTTATCTACATGGGGTCAAGCATACAACAGTGTTTTGTTTTTTTACTTAATTGAATGTGTGCTCTGTTTATGAAAGTAGCATTGATTTACTTATTTACTGTATGATTTATGAATGGGTGACGATGTTGTTCAAAACCAATGTGTTCCTTTTCTATTCTCTATAACACAAAGATTCATATCAAAGTGAGATGAAGAAAGGGAATGGGTGAGTGCCTTGAGTGTGTGTGTATTTTTGTATCTCCCTGCTGCCCCCCACCCCCCCACCCCACCCCCCCACCCCCCCTCCCCTTCCCCTCCAGTAGGCAAACAGCAGGAAGAGCCCCACCCCTCCTCGCCAACAAAAAAAAAAAACTAGGATAAACTAGAAGGCCCAACTAGCTGGGCCCGCGCACACACATACACACTACTGATAGATGACAGGCAAACTGTATACACCTCCTCAAACCACAACCCCCCTCTGAGACCGTCCTCAGCACAAATCCCTGTAGAGTGTAATCCAGAAAATGTAGTCCAATGGCCTTATTTATTGTGTTAAAACTACATTTCCCATAACAGTTTCAGCTCACACTGCAATTAAGTTAAATTAACCAGCACTCAGCTGATAGAGAAACAGAGGGCTCCCCCTAGAGGTCCAATTAAGTTATTGACACATTTCAGAGAGTCATAAAAATTTGAGCACAATTAGAGAAGTGTCTAAGAATATGGATTTAATGGTCGTTTCCAACGGGGTGAAATGAGGTAATTAAACTGCAAGGAATTGAAGGAGTCTGTGTGTAAATGGCTTTGCAATGTCTGAGAGTAGATTACATGGTGATGTTTTATTGAGGGCCTAAGCCTAATACTGCATGTGGGAGAACCCCGCCCCCCCCCCCCCACACACACACACACACACATGCACACACACACACGCACAGCTAGCCAAGATCCCCAGTCTTACATACCCAAGCGTGTACACACGCAACCTGCTT
This sequence comes from Forbesichthys agassizii, assembly GCA_026546735.1. Classification (NCBI taxonomy): domain Eukaryota; kingdom Metazoa; phylum Chordata; class Actinopteri; order Percopsiformes; family Amblyopsidae; genus Forbesichthys; species Forbesichthys agassizii. The sequence goes on along the minus strand of JAODLL010004211.1, from coordinate 29,711 downwards.
TACCATCATTGTCCATCTGTCCTCTCTTTATCGCTCTCTCTCTCTCTCTGTATCTCTCCATGTCTCTCTATTTTTCGCTCTCTCACACAAACACACACACCATTCTGTGTGACCCCACTAGTGTATGTGTGTGTACAGGGAGCACTGGAACCGTGCTGTGGAGGACTACTGTCAAGCGGGCTACAGTACAGTGTTCCCCCCTCCCCCAGCTCTCCGTGCAGCCCCTTCCGAGGCTGAACTGAACAAATTACACTATGCAATATCACCCTTACCAATGGTGTCCCCCCCACCCCCATCCTCACCACCCCTCAATTCAATTGCCCTTCTTCTCTCTCTCTCTCTCTCTCTCTCTCTCTCTCTCTCTCTCTCTCTCTCTCTCTCTCTCTCTCTCTCTTTCCCTCTCCCTCAGCAAAATGGTTTGTCTTAGTGTTTATGTGTGTGTGTTTGTGTGCATGCGTGTGTGTGTGCGTGTGTGTGTGTGTGTGTGTGGGGGGGGGGGTTCTCCCACGTTTTCTTGGTTTTCAGAAGATTGCTGGATTGCAGTAGCAACCAGAGATATGCAGGCTGGAGCACTAAAACATGCAGTAGTGAAGCGCTAACACACACACACACATACAGTCCCTCACCTTCAAATACATAGACATGTAGATATGAACACATACTGTACCTAATCAGACACACAGGCACACACACACATACATACATGCACATTTACACATTTGTGTATCCCTCAATTGGGAAGACTGGTGTGTGTGTGCGTGTGAGTGTGCACACGTGTGAACATTATCCTGAATCTGAAAGTGAAAGACATTGAGAATTAGTTTCCTGCATGTCAGTATTTACCCACAGTAATCTGCCTGACAATCAAAACAACAATCTTAACGCCTGTAATGGCAAATTCTAAGTAACTGTGAAAGCTTAGTAACTGTAATTAAATGTTGCAAGCCTGCATCATGATGTGTAAGAAAATGACAAATGTTCACAAATGTTTAAAGGCAGGGTCAGTCAGTCTTGCTTTTGAGCTCAAATCAAAACAGTATCGCTCCACGGTCCTCCACGGCGGCGCCTCACACATGGAAATGCATTGTGAAGCAAAGCGGATACTACGGTTTTGTTGATACCAACGGTGTTTACCACTGTTTGTTTTGTTGATTTTGACAAAAAGTGTATTGCTTACATTTAGCTTGCAATAGCTGACTATACCTTTAAATAAATGCTGCAAGCATATAGTTAACTTTTACATTATATAAGCTTGACAAATGTAATTCCGCATTTGTGAATCATCACTTACTGTAACACCACGTACCTCAATTCACAGCCAAATATTTTGTGAGCTTGTAAATTCAGTTTTGCATGTTGAGATTTTGCCCCTTGCCAATCAGCTCCCTCTACAATCACACCAAATATACTATATTATTGACTGGATTGCGTTGCTCAGCAACTTGACTGACACGCAATCCAACAATATAGCTAAAAGTAAAATGTTTGCAACCATTGGTATTTTCATTGCACATCATGACACAATCTTGTTAAATTAACACATTTTTGAATCACATGTTTATGAATCTCCTTCTCACAAACCTCAATTTACAACCAAAACATTCATAAAAACCCAAGCTTACAGAGTTTGCTCACTATTTAATCCCATGAGAGAGAATAATTTCTGTGGGAGCTATGTGCTGTTGTTCTTCAGATGTACGTGTCCTGCAATGATATTGAATGTGAGTGTGTGTGTTGCATTTTGTTTCCTGTGTCTGAGTCTCTTAACATCATGGGTGTGGTAATCCTCTGTCTGAAAATGCGTGTGTGTGCATGTGTTTGTGTGTGTTTCTGTCCACAAATGCACACATTGGGTGTTGCATACTTACAGACTGGAATAGGCTGAATGTGTGTATGTGTATATGAGCTGCGTGCATGTGTGTGTTTGTGTGTGTGTGTGTGTGTGAGTGCGTGCGTGTGTGTGTGTGTGTAGGCGTACAGTGGCTTGCTGCAGTGTGTATTGAGGGCACTACATCAGCGTAAGGCAATCTGCCTCCTTCAGGTGAGATTTATCACCACTGCACTTGGCTTCCTATTATGGGGATGGATTCGCTACCTCTGTGTGTGTGCGTGCGTGTGTGTGTGTGTGTGTGTGTGCGTGCGTGCATGCGCGTGCGTGTGTGTGTGCGCGTGTGTGTGTGTGTTGCTAGTCCCCATTCGGCATCCTCATTAAAACTCTGCAGAGAAAAACATTCATTGGTATATGTTGACTCCACCCTCCACGAGTCCTGATAGGAACCCGTTTGTGCGTGCGTGCGTGCATGTGTGTTTGTGCACTCGCATTCATGGGTGTGTTCAACAGACTGCTGAGCTGCAATGGCAATGAGAAATCATGAAAACCACAGCATGACAATTCTAAGTGTGATGATAGGAGTATAGAGGGATAGATATGTTCTCCCACCACACCTCTCTGTTTGGACTACAATAGCTACAATATACTACAAGTACCAGAGGTCCTGGCTCTACATCACAAGGGGTCCAAGGCGGTGGAACTGACTGTCAGTTAGGTAGCATTAGGAGAAATAGGTCAAAGAGCTAAAAATACATTTGTCTTTCAGTGTCTCTTTCTCACAGACACATACAGTAAACTCTCTGTCTCACACACATGGTCCATGAATCTTTTGTATTCTGAACAAGGCAAATATGAGAAAGTCTAAATTAGATCATTAGAGGCTGATGTAAATAATAACCCAGATATAGAAATATCAATAGAAAACAGCAATTCCCCGACTTCTGTACGAATAAAGAATTGTTGAAAGAACAGAGAACACAACACAGTGTGTGTGTGTGTGTGTGTGTGTGTGTGTGTTCATGTGTATATTTTTATTATTTGAGTGTATGCGCATTACATTTCAAGTCTTTTTGAAAGCATGCATGAATTCAAGTCTCATTGAGCACACGCCAGTGTGTCTATTGTGCACATTTGCGTGCACAGACTATTTGGGCGACAACGTACAATTGAGCGACTGGGAAAAAGGAATGGTTGCAGTGGGTGAAAGAGAAAGGTCTGGAATAGAAGTAGATGTTGAACTGCTGCTCCGGTCATGGAGGGCTGTTTGCCCACAGAGCCGCTTATTACATGAAACTCATTTAGCTTGGCTCAGTCAGGCAGGGCAGAAATAATCTTATATATGACCTGCCACCACCATAGCCAGTACTGGGGGCTGTTATCTTTATGTTCCATCCAGAAAGCACACAGAAAAGCCTAGCTAAAATACATGACGTCATGTGAACCATTACAAATTGTATTCTTGCTATTAATATGCAATATTCACATAGTGTTGAAGCATTTGTTTAACATTTGTATTTATCACTGATCATTACAATTACAGATGATGAAAAGAAACATGGTTTAAAACGTGCATCTTTTCATTACAACTTGTAAGAAGAAGCGAAGCTGCGCTATATATTTGCACAACACGGCTACAGTAAATCTCCCTGAGCAACTACAGGTCATAAAGAACAGGCCAAAGCTGCATACCCAACATATTTCAACATCTCCGTCCTGAATATCACATTGGTGACTAAACTTGACTTGTCATGTAGTGGGACAGTGGGCATTTCTAACGGTTAGAAACAATGATGGGGAGAAAGAGAGAGAGAGGGGGAGGGGGGGGGGTGAGTGATGGATGCAGAAGGCGGTAAGGAGTGTGGAAGGAGTTGTGTGTTGGGAATGTGGAAAACAGAACAGCGGTGAGAGGGGAACAGTGGGGAGAACAGCAGGAAGGAGGGAAGCCCGTCTGACAGAGTGGGAGATGGAGGGGAGATCTAAACCTGTGTCTAATAGAGAGAGAGAAAGAGAGAGAGAGAGAGAGAGAGAGAGGGGTATATTCCAGCTAGCCACAAATGAACCATGAATTATCTGGCACCACATCCATGGGCAATAAACACACGCACACGCACTTGCACACGCACGCGCACACACACACACACACACTATACAGACACACACATCCACATGCATGCATGCGCATACTGTAGGCACAGATACATTCTGAAAAAAGTACATACTGTATATAAACACACACACACGCACACACACACACACAATGTCACTGCAATTCCCACTTAATTCCCCCAGTAAACGGTTTATTTGAATCCACTAAATTAAATTGCACGTTAGCATTACCATGGTGTTTAAGGAAATAAAAGACTACACCATGTTGTGCAGTGTTGCCACACAAAGCCAATCAAGACCAAATTTGAATGGCCTGTGTCTGTTTCGTTGGATTGGTTTGGAATGACATCTTCTGTGGCAAAGGCATATATATCATTGAAGTTGTCTGCAATAATATTAGGCGTGTTCCGTACGATAGATGTTATAAAGAATGTTGATGACTCTAGCCAAGGCCTTGCACCGTTTAAAAGAGGAGCACTGTTGGCTGAGTGGGCTGAGGCACACACCAACGTCAGGTGAAAAAAAAGCAATGTCTTCCGTCCATCCTCACGTGTTATATGTTATGGTGGAAACACATTGCATCTAGGGGTAACGGTTATGACCACATGCAGCACCCCTGACAATGTGGGCTACCATATGAATCACACACACACACACACACACACACACACACGCGCGCACACACGCACGCTCATGCCATGGTGTTAATTCTCTATCCTTCATATTCATGCAAATCATTCCATTAAACCCCCTTGACATGGTGTGGCTGAAAACCTCAGGGGGCATTCTGGACACACTGGCTCTGCTTGGTTGAGGTGAGGAGAGAGAGACACTGAGAGGGAATTTAACTTTTACCTACAGCTTGTCCATCCAATCATCAACACATATATAGTCTATATGAAAATAAACGACTGCAACTTTTCATTACTACTAAAAGATAGGCCTGCACAGTCAAAAATGACTCTTTCTCAACTTCTGTAGGCCTATAAAAAAACGCATTTAGCCAAAAATACCATTAGCCTACAATCAATCAAAGCAGTGAACATGAATAACAGTTGCCTTGTTCTGTTTCTTCAAACAAGTCCCAGTGTAGGCCTTCTTCGTGAATTGGAACGAAATGTCGCTTAGGCTATGTCTGGATCTTCGAAAGACTGACAGACAGACCGTCAATCCTGGCGGCATCGCATTGTGTCGATATCCTCGCCGCGCGTCCTATTTGGCGCACATGACTTTTCTTTGTTTCAAACTAAGATATTTTCCTAGGCTGTGACTTTAGATCGGAGCCATTGTGGCTTTTTTGTTTCGTGTCATCTGTAGATGTGTGAAGTAGACGCTGACAGACGCACATCAGCACCTTCTGGCCGTGTGCCCACGCGGACAGCAGGCGTCTGCATTCCGCGACTCACGCGTAAACAATTCGAGTAAAAAATCTGCACAAAGGAATCGCTCGCAAAAATAAAAGGTTTTAGTCCGACTACATAAAATGTCAGGATAGGCTATGCATTGTGTCCCTGGAAGCTTTTTTAGGAAAGTATCGGAGTTCAAGTGGCACATAGCAGTTACATTTCTAATATGTTCTGGTCTATAGGCTACTGTATTATAGGCTATACAGCCTTGTTGAGCAATACATGATCCAAATCAAGTCTTGGAAGCGCCTCCGTCGCGCCGCCAGTTTATTTTGCCTACCTGTTTACCAGTTCCTACATTTGTAAACAGGTAGTCTTATGCTATATCTAATTAGACTAAGGTTTTCTGTTGGCGGTTAAATAAAACCCCAGTGCCTCCCGATCAGTCTGCCACTCCGGTCTACGTTGACCGTGCTCTTGGCTGGCCACATTGTCAAGGGACATACCGGGTCACCAAAATCTGCCTCAAACATTCCACCATATCCCTGCACACATGCGATCGCTGCTGGCTCAGGAAAAGGATAACTATCTGCCGCTTCTGCCTTTTGGAACGCGTCAAGGAGCACAATAAAAGAGACATGTTTCACATGTAACTTTTCTAGTCTAATCGCCATAATAATTTAAGGTTTGTTGTGTGGATTGATGTTTATGTGTTTGGAATAATAATGCATTTAGCAAAGAAATAGATACAAATATTGCATTGACAGCATTAACGAAAAGGTTTTTACTCAAAATGCAAATATTAGCGAACGTGTCTACTTACGATTTGAGGGGGTTCTGTACCGCTGTGGCCATTTTGGTATAGTATGATAGAATGCAACACTGCAGAGCCCGGTATTGTACATGTAATGTACCAGCTATTTCAATTTCATTCATTCTCTGGGGCTGCGGCTGCAGCGGCCAACCAATGAGAGCAGGAGCGTTGGATGACAGATTTGGGGAAGTGTAGTTTTTACCCATTTCAACATGAAACATGTGGAGGGCTAGTGCACTACAAGTACCAGTGTATTTAGCGGGTAGAATATACCCAGTCCCGCCTCGGATTTGTAAGGGTGAAGCCCCAAATCGTCTACAGTTATGTCAAGGCTGGGTTGCAGGACTGTCAATCTCTAGGAGCCAGTTGTTCTGATGCACTGATGCCTTTGTCTGGCAGATGATGGAGAAACAAGACGGTAGAGGCTTCGTCATAGCTCACGGCACAGCCAGCAGCACTATGATGCAATAACAGACCATATGCTGTTACGGATAGGCTAGTATAATCAGTTAAACTTTTGAACAAAACATCTAAATAAAACAATTGAAATACAGTAGGGACTGTCCACTACCCATATCTGATCATTTAAACTATGATACTACTACTATATCTAAATATTTAAGTTAGATTTTGATGACACCAATAGTGGTAAAGATTAGCAGACTTTGGATCAATTCTGCCAGGATATATATATATATATATATATATATATATACAGTATAGCCTACATAATATACAGTATATTAGTACTGTATATGGTACTGTACTATACTGTATACAGTATATTGGGGAAAGGATATCAGCAAGAGAGAAAGACGTATGAACATTGAGACATTAAGACTCATCTGTATGAAGTGTTCAGGATACTGTAGCAGTAGTGTTGTGTGGGGGCCCAAAGCCTATTAGGGCCCCCACACCTTGATATGCATAATAATCAAGGGCATGTGTATTTTTATGCATTATACAATGGGCTTTAAGATCAAAATCAGCAAATAACAAAACACACATATTACATATCATTGTGTCAATAAGGCTCTTTAATGTGCCACATAAAGTCAGCTAAATGAGACAAACATATAGTTGGCCCGCCCACAAAGAGACACCAGAACTGCTCAATTGCCCCTCTGATGAGACATTCTGGTTAAAATGGTGCATTAGGGACCTACCCTGCCTGGTAGCTCTTTACCACGGTTTAAAAATAGGGCAGCATCGGCACAGTGGAAAAAGGTCTCCCTGCACGCCACTGATTTTGTGATTAATGTCTAATAAAAGCTACCGGTACTCTCTCTACAGAGCAAACATTTAAGTGGGAACAAGAGACATTTTGTTTTAAATGCATCCCACATAAACAAACAGGTCTGACTGGACACAACAATTTGCGTGTGGTCATTAGGCTGCTACTGACAAACGTGTAAAATATTCCTTATAGCCTATTTTAGACCTATTGTATTATCTACTGTGTGTGCTAGGTGGCCCCGAACTGAAATGTGTAAATTATTCATCAAGGGTTATAACAAATTCCTGCAGACATTTGTCTTTGGTAGTTAAGGCAAGAAAATGATTGGGATCTGCTTACTACTGTCTCATTGCATTCTTACGTTTTAATATATCCTCCTAAATTCCATCCTTTCCTCCTTAAAACCTTCAAACAAAGTACAAACTGCTGACAAACAAGCCTACCGAGGCAGGGCCGAGCTAACATGCCACTTCACCTGTCAGAATACATTCTTGATTCCTGTCAAAATAATTTGGTTTTATGCAACTTCTCTGAAAGTATTAGACAATTCTAAAGCAAACGACACATGGCAATCAATGCAGATGGACCAGCAAAGCTGAAATTCCTGTCTCCATGTCAGTTTAGCAGCAGTGGCACCACTATGAAGACATTCGGTGACATGTGATATTTATAGATCTGTGCTAACAAATATTTAATGAACATTAGGAAGCAGCTCCAACATGCAGCACATGATCCAAAAACATGCCCTGCCAGTTAAATGGAAACTTTGATTCAGTAAGAAATGCCCTGGTTATCAGCTACGCTATTGTTTTGGAATCTTTTAACATGCAAGAACATTCGTTTTTGTAACAAAGGTAGGCTAATTGATATAGGCATATAAACACAAAGCCTATATGTAGCCTATAGTATTTTGAAATGTATCTCCTATTATTTATCTGGTCTCTGGCCTCCAATTTTGAACTTTAATTATGTATTAATTGACACATTTTATTTCAATTGTGCATTTTCACCACAAGATGATGCTGAAGCGGCAGCATTATGTAGTGCTGCTGAAATGTCATTCATACCAACATCTCAGATAGGCGGGTCTGCGTCCATGCGTCATGCGTACGTGACTACATGCGCTGTTGTTTTGACTGACAGAAAACAGTGGGTTTCGTTTTGTTGTCTGAAGAGAAAAGATGTGTTAGACAACGATGTCCGAATTAATAATGATGGAAATGGAGAGTTCATCGCTTGGGTCCGGAAAACCAGGAGGACAGCGCGGAAACCCCCGCAGTTTCCTGTTGGTAGATGAACAAGAAAACCTGCAGGTAGCGGACGTAAACTTAGCTAGCAAGGCTGTGCTAGCTAATGCTATGCTAAGAGATTGAGATAATAATAAATAAATACATTTGTTCAGGACCTACAGTCTGTAGCTGTATCTACGTTGTTGTCACGTATGCTAATTGTTAATTGTGTCAAGTGTTAGTCAATCAAACGCAGAATACAAACAAAGAAGTTATAACTTCTAGTTAAATAATGTTGAATAAGTTTTGATTGTCATGGTTCCTGCTTTCATAAGACATTACGTTGTAACTCAATTATATCGTAGTTCTTCCAGTGATTGGCTCTTATTGTCTATGCATTGTATTGCATTTTTTTATTATCTATATATATACGCTGTCAAACGCACACTGTTTTTGAGGAAAGTCCCTGCTGAGTCATGAGTTTATCGCACACAGTCCTCTTGGCTTCCCCCGTGCGACGTACATTCAGCACCAGTACAGTCAATTAAACTGACCCCCATCCACTTTAAACATACAACAAATAAAGATCTTAGATTATAATATGTTTTTGTATTTCATATATTTAATATTTGTTACGCCAAAAAAACGGAATAATGCTCAGTAAATGTTTTATTCTATATATATATATATATTATTCAATTCAACGCACTTTTCAGGGTGCGTGAATGATATGGTGTCTCTTTGGGTCCAACCAGGTCCACGATGAGGCAGAGTTCCTGGAGCGACTGAACTGTGCGGATGTGGCCGGTGTCAAGGTCCTTTCCATCTTCGGCAACACCGGCGATGGCAAGTCGCACACTCTCAACCACATTCTGTTCCGGGGAGAGACTGTGTTCTACACCTCCAAGTCCCCCAGCTCCTGCACTGTAGGGGTTTGGGCTGCTTATGACCCCGCCCTCAACCTGGTTTCCCTAGACACGGAAGGCCTGTTAGGGGCGGCCGCCAATCAGAACCAGAGAATGCGTCTTCTGCTAAAGGTGATGTCAGTATTTGCCTTTGTTTTGTCAATGTGACTTTACAGTTGTCCTAATTCTGTTTTAGATATACAACCCATCACAGCATACAGTATGCAGTCTGTTTGTCATATTGAACGCCATCCCGTCATTCCATGATATATTCCATATGCTGTTGTTTAAGAAAGACTTCAACAGATAGTAGTCAGTATTTCTCCAGCGCGTACATATTTTCTTGATTAACTGATTTGAGGGCAGTAGTGGCACAGTTACTGGCGCGAACCTTGCTAACACAAGTGTCGAGGTGTCCCTGAGCAAGACACCTGACCCTAACAGCTCCCAGTGGTCAGGTGGTAAATGGTAAATGTGGTGCCTTGCATAGCTGACATAAACGTCAGTGATTGATCGAGTGTGTGTGAATGTGAGGCAATACTGTTGGAAGGATGGAAAAGCGCAATATAAACAGTCCGTTTACCATTCACCATGTTCTTAGCCTTGATGTGCCACCTCTGTACTAATGCCACGTGTCCGGCCTTGCCCGCCAGGTGTTGGCAGTGTCAGACGTGGTGGTGTACCGCACGCGTGCCGAGCGGCTCCACAATGACATGTTCCAGTTCCTGAGCAGTGCCTCGGGGGCCTATCTGAAGCACTTCACCCCCGAGCTGAGGGCCCTGTCCAATCGCTGTGGCCTGGATGTGCCTCTCTCCTGCTTGGGGCCCGCCGTTATCATCTTCCAGGAGACTACACACACTCAACTGCTGGGCCATGGTAGGTTGGGGACGTGGAGTACATGTATTTACTCAATCTGTTTGATTGAGTAAATACAAAGTAAATGAAAGTTTTTGAGCTGACTCTGATTCACCCACACTGCATTTACACTCAGCGATGAGATAGCTTATTGATGGATGACGGACTCAGTTAGTTTCCAATGAGAGTGAGAGCACCTTGGGCCATCTCAGTGCCAGTGTGAGTAGGGATGCAGCGATTAACCGGTTTCACTATTAACAGGGATTAAAAACGCCACGGTTTTATAACCATAAAGGTTCAGCTACACCTCGCTCTCAAAATAGGGACATTTTGGTTGCACTGTGATGACAATCAAACAAACATTGCCAGGTGCAATTTGCAGATAACAGACAGAACTTAACAAAGTTATACTCAAAATATGTTGTGCGGCACATGCTGTCATGAGAGCAACATCATTGAATGTGATTACTCTGCGTTCATTGTGCGGCGCCACGGCAGAATCATTGATGCCACACTAGAACAAACTGGCTGGTAACTACCTATTTCTATCTAACATAGATACAGTTAAACTGGGTAAGTAAGTAAAACTTGTTTAAACTGGGTCATTCTCGAGAACGCTGGCTAACTTCGAGCTTAAGTCAAAACAAACTCCCTCAGAAGCTCCGCCCCACGCATTGAAATGCATTGTGAAGCCAAGGGCATTGTTGTTGTGAGCAGTGTTCACCACTTTGTTTATGTTCCTATTTACTTAGCCATGGTTGTGTAGAAGGACCAAATACCTTTTTCAGGACGCACAGAGAGCGCAATGCGAAGAGCTATTTGGTTACATTTTATATATTTTTTAAAAACAACATTATATTGACTAACAATTAGCTTACAATAACTGACTATACCATTTAAGATGGTCAACAATCACCCCTCATCCCTCTTGCAGAGGCTCCAGTGGCAGGGCATGCCGACACCCTACTCCAGAGGCGGTTCCATGACCTGGGCCTGGGCACCGAGGCCTTCAGCTCGGTGCAGTACGTGGGCACCCAGACGGTTTCCCCCCCCACTGACTACTCCCTGCTGCTGGAGGCGGTCAGGCAGCAAGTCAGAAACACGCACACCCGCTCCCCCCGCCAGCCCGCCATCGTCTTCCATGCGCTGGAGGTGTGTTTGTTTGTCAGTAGTCATAGCGGCAGAGAGACACGGTGTTTGCTTTTGATAGGAGCACCATGAACCGGTGTGCCTCCTCTGCTCGTTCCAGGCCCTGAGCGAGCGCTTCTGTGGGGAGATCTCAGACGACCAGCTCACGCTGTACTCTTTCTTCCCCGATGAGTACTTCACCTGCTCCTCTGTCTGCCTCAGCTGCAAGTAAATCACGGCAACAGCAGCAGTCTCCTAATTTTCCTTCACTAGCTTCAGAAGTAGAAGTACAATGTAAAAAAATGTCTTATTTATGTTTCCCTGTGACCCCCTCGCCCCCACACGCCCTTCCCAGTGTACGCTGTAAGAATGGCATGAACCATACACGAGATAGAGTCCCCCACATGGCAGATGGTCTGTGTCAGTATGCACACCAGTACAACAACAAGGTTCTCATCTGTAAGGTAAGACACACACACACACACACACACACGGATACAAATCTAGAGCTACAGTTGATGTAACTCGCTAATATTCACACGTGTTTTGTGCGTGTGTGCGTGCGCGCCCTTGTACAGAAATGCTATGAAGGAGGTCGAGAGGTCATTGTGATACCTAAGACCTCAGCTTCCACCGACAACCCATGGTTTGGACTTGCCAAGTATGCTTGGTCAGGGTAGGTCCACACACACACACACGTGTTAATATTTATTCTTCCGTAGTCCTTCCTTTCTAATCCCTCTCCAACCTCCTTGTTTCCATGCCAGCTACGTGCTGGAGTGTGCTAGCTGTGGTATCATCTACCGCAGCAGACAGTACTGGCTGGGGAACCAGGACCCAGAGAGCAGCGTGGTGCGACCCGAAGTCAAGCATGTGTGGGAGGGGGTAAGTGTCGACGCCGGCCCCTCCTCCAGCTCTCTGGGGCTCTGCTTGTTGTTTCTTGTGCGTCTGGCACTGAGATCCAAACTAATAACCAAAGGTTACACAAAATATACAACTAATTACAAATGTGCAACCTTATGTAATTCCGATATTACACAGGATAAACAAATAGTCAAACACAATATACAATATATATAATTGATGTTGGAAATGTGTAATTGGTTGTTCATATTGTGTAACCTGTAGTTATTATTTCTCTCATTTGTACTGGAAATAAATGATCTCTTAATATTGGATTTTGATTCCTCGGTCCTTAATGTGTACACGCGCTTAACCAACAATCTCTCAAAGCGGAAACTACAACTTAAAGATGCTTACACATATACAGGGTACTGCATACCGCCTACTAGTGGTGGAAAGTAATCATATTCGAGTTGCACATTCATGTTCCCGCCAGTCGGAGGCCTTCCTGACGGACCACCAGAATGCCGCTCAGAGGGTCCTGGACGGGATGAACGTTGTCATCCAGTCGGTGTCGGAGTACAGCGCAGGCCCCACCAAGGCAGTCACCGCCTGGCTCACCGACCAGGTGGCGCCGCCCTACTGGAGACCCAACACCCAGATCACAGTGAGTGGGGGCACCTTGTACTGCACACACGCGGCAACACACAACACAGCAGACGTTTCGACAGACTGACGTCATGTGCTATAATTCTACACTTTGCAAGTGGACCTCAAACAGGATTAAGCCACAACAATGTTGTTGGTTATTTCCTACTGTTTCTTTCACACGCACACGCACACGCACACACACACACACACACACACACACACACAGACGAGGGGGCTACTTATATTACATATAATATGTGAATTATTGTGATTCCAATACGTCACCACATCTATCTCAGCCTGTGTGTGTGTGTCTGTGTGTGCTTGTCTGTCCATCTGTTCGTCTGTCTGCGTGTGCCCTCTTCATACCGTGCTCTGCCAGGCGTGCCACGGCTGCGAGAAGGTGTTCGAGGAGGCAGAGAGGAAACACCACTGCCGCTCCTGCGGCGAGGGCTTCTGCCAGCCCTGCTCCAGCCACAGAATGCCCGTACCGGAGAGGGGCTGGGGCAGCGCCCCCGTCAGGGTTTGTAAGGCGTGCCACCGCCAGGGAGGGCCGGCCGACGCCAACGGCCAGGGTGAGAGGCACCGCGAGGGCCACGTCACAACCCACAGCCACACAGCCGCTCTGGGACGCACAGCTCCGTGCTCAGTAATAACGCCTGTCTCTTGTCTTTGCCACTAGTTCGTAACGTGGAGCCTACTGGCTTGATAGCACGCAGGGTGACAGAGGTGGCTCAGTCCACTTTAGACATGGTCACAACCGCAGTGGACTACCCACTCTGTAAGTACCGCTATTTTGTAATAATGTTAAAGTATATTGAACATGTCATTCACACGGCTTTTATTGAAGCTGCTGCAGGTAGGATTTCAGAGCTGCAACGAGAGCGAGCAAAATAAAGAAATAAACGTATGAGTAAGACAAAAAAAAAAAAACTGTGCTTTTTTGCTCCCTCCCTCTGGAGCTTGTTGGTCTGCCGTTGAAAACGGCACTGACCAGCCTGTTGTAGATGTGTGCAAGCGTTTGCGTGATTGATAGGAAATGTAGATCCGCTGGTCCACTTGGGAAAAAGAGGCCCTGATTGGTTGCATTATTTCTTGGCGACTGACGACATTGAAATAGACTTCGACGAGGATATTCTCATATACAGCTGATGGATGTCTACTGAATTTCTAAGAAATGAGACGTGATAGCTGAAGTCCTTACTACTGTACAGCACTTTTTTAAAATGTAGCTTCGGTGTCACATACAGTACTAGTGGAATGTGAAACACATGCACATCTGCCCACCGCTGCAGGCTTCGTGAAAGGCGTCGCCCGACCAGACTACTGGGTGGCCGACCAGGACATCACCCAGTGCCACCAGTGTGGCACACCCTTTACCCCGGCCATGTCCAAGCACCACTGCAGGGCCTGCGGACAGGGAGTGTGCTCGCGCTGCTCCACGCACAACAAGCCTGTTCCCTCCCGAGGCTGGGACCACCCGGTCAGGGTGTGTGACGGCTGCCACGCGCGCAAGGGCAGCCTGTGAGAACATCGCTCAGTGAGGACTGCTGTTCTTCCCCTTTTACACAGAGTTGTGATGCTGTTGCTGAGCTAGCTATGAATGGCACAACTAAAATTGAAATCATTCTGTTCATATGAAACACTCCACCACAAATGCCTGAACACATGAACTGGTCCAAAAGACTTAATTCCACGACGGTCACCCATACAGGAATACCTTTTTATAGTAGTATTGAGATGGGATCACTTTACGCTCTCTATGAGCACCCCCGACCGTCAGACTCTCAATCTCAGTGAATCCGGTCTTCAGGCTGGTGTGTTGTTAAACTTCACAAATGTCAGCACTGCTGAAAGCTAAGGCAACGGTCAGGGGAAAAGACTAACTGGAAAGCACATTTTTATCAGATTGATGGACACCGATGGAAGCTTGAGGACTTCATCTTATCGTTAAATCATAGTGAAACCTATATGCAATCTATAGAAAGTTGTACACTGATGATGCTGTTATCAGTAGTGGGCTTTGTGGAAAGGACTATACATTGTTTCTAGTGCCTGCTTTATTGCAGAAATAGATGGAAATATATTAAATATGGTTTAATTGTAAAATCCTGTTTGCACAATGATTTGCATTTTAATATTGCTGCACATGTCTATGCGATTAGTTAAGCTTAATGGGTGATCAAGGGAGCTTAACGTAAACTCTCATATCTGCACTGTACTGTATACTGTGAACAAGTGCAGGACATTTTATTTTAGACAACTTGGATTCACAGAACACCAATACTACATTCTTTAGGTTATTGAAACATCACTTTATTTAGCCTTAAAATAATTATAATGAATACTGTTTCTGTAATCAAGATGATTGCTTGTTATTTTGATATTTGAAAGGCACCCATGATCAATTGCTTGCTATGTAAAGCACACATTATATCTTGGGTTGATTGATATACAGTAAACAGAGCTGGCAAAATATTTGTCAAAGGGAAATGTGTGGTACTAGATATATGAATGGATGGATGCTAATTGCTTTTTACATTCTGTATATAAACCACAACAAATAATACGTTTAAGTCAGTCATAAGTCATTTTCTTTTACATGTCATAATAAAGATGTGAGCATATAAAATGTATTTTTGGATGCTGTTTAATTCTGACATTCCTATAGCTAAAACTTGTTTATAGTTGCGTGTACCACAAGAGGGCACTGGATGAGCAGAGTTGTAGATACACAATTTTATAATCAGACTATCTTGACAGATTTAGATGTTTCTGATGGTAAATTGTGATTGATTGATGGCCTAACAATGGGTCCTTATTAGCCATGCAGTTATTGTTTCACGCTAAATATGTATTAAAGCTTTCTACAGCCAAAAGGGGAAATGTATTGTTTTTTTGCCTGTATCCCTAAGGTTTAATACATTAATAACATTACAGTAAAGCCTGCAGATGATATGGGTATCCTAGACATACACTGTGTCTGACACACTCAAATACTGCATATTGTACAGAAATGTCAGTCTACCGTGTATACATATTGGCGTCTTTAGGGATTATATGAAGCACGGTGTGATGTAAATATACACATTTGGCAGATGATGTGGCTTCTGTGAATGTGAGTCAGTGGGTGTGCCAGTGTGTACTGTACTATACTAGAATATACAGTATATAGTCTACAATACTGACTACTAGTGAAATTAAACACATTAGATTTTGAACTTTCCACCATAGGCCTAGTCGATACAATACTTAACTGACATAATACAATTTTACTGTATACATACAGTGTTGGTTGCCACGGGAGATTAGAGCAGATGAACAACAAAGAATGACTGAAAGCTGCTGGCTCTGATCCCCCTCTGGCAGCAATCAGTGACAAATGACAGCCGCTGGCCGAGGGTGGCATGAGCTGGCACTGCCAGATGAACCCACGGCACACGGGTCAGTTAATGGAGCCAACGTGTTGCCTGCCAGGAATACCATTGTGGGGAATTGGAGTGTGTTTGTGTGTCAGTTTTATCACCGTGTCAAAGTCACAGTTATATACCAGTGTGCTACCAGAATCTCACTGTAGTGTACTAAGGCTACCTACTCCCGTAGTATAAGATAAGCAAGCTGCTGAGCTAACCGATAGCAAACATATGCAATCAATGACTGTAATTACTTCCCTCTTGCTACAAGGACTGCTACTAGAGCACTTTGTAACAGTATCTACATTGTAATTAGAGACATAGTGTGTGTGTGTGTGTGTGCGCGCACATATAAGATATATTCAATTGTGTTACAAAAATTGTCAATTTAGATAACAGGAATTGTGATTTGAAGGTTGACTGTTGAGTTTTCTCTTTATGTGTGCAAATAAGCAAGACAAGAAAGCATTTGCTTATGCTGACCTGACACGGACACAATTACTGCTGTAACCATTACAGGCATTCCATAAACACTTATCCTTTCAATCTTTAATTTCTCTCCTTGCTTGCCCACAGAAACATGAATTTCCTCTACAAGGTCACAGTTGATTTTTTTAAACTCAAAAGTGTACTTCTTATCTGCAACCTCCTACAGCCACGTAGAGGGGTGTAGATAAGAAGTGAGCCTAGCAGTGTTGAAAGGGGAGAAATAGAAGTGAATGCAAGCCTGGACATGTACAATTAAATATTGTTTGTTTTGTGAGATTAGACATTGACAAGACATTGTTTTCATTAAGATGGTTTCAACCACAGTCAAATTGGGCTTATTGAGTTGCAGTGGTCTGGTGGCCATATGTTCTGTACGTCACTGAAAGGTCAAAGACCCCAACAGTTGGTTTGCCCATCAACAAGTATGCCTACTGCATGTGTTGTTTCAATATTTCAGCTGTTAAGTCTAAAACTGTCTGTTAAGTGGCATGGTATCCTATGTGCTATCCTAACGTACCGCGTAATACCTATAGTATATAATTATATAAACAACATACAAAAATTACGTTTATTATAATACTACAGAGAGAAAATAACATTTTTATTTGACAAATAATTGAAATAAACATTTGATCTGGAAATGCTTTTCCACTTTACAACATGGGAAAATACCTATGACACCCTCCTTTTGACTCCTTGGCAACACACACTCTCACTGTTCTTCAGATCAGAGAGGACAATGGCATGGTGAGAGTTACTTCTACCATGACTCAAGAGCTTGGAGTCTGTGTGTGTGTGTGTGTGCGTCTATCTGCGTGTCCTCTTTCTCATGGCCCTTAGGAAGAAAAGAGGCCTTGTCTCCTTCTATTAGTGACCTGAGCTGCAGCAGCAGGACAGATGAGAATGCCACTCAGACTGGTAGACTGTAAGACAACACTGGCTGGACGCTGGTGTGGCTGAATATAGACACTACACTGTACAGAACATGAGAAAACAGGTGTGTTAAGAAAATGAGCATTTGACATATTGTGAAGAAGATAGTAGGCAACAAAAACAGTATATATTATATTACTTTATTTGTCATTTGTACAATGTAATTACAATACAAATATGTGGGTTTAAATACAAAATTTCTGTAAATAAAGATTAAACATAAACTCCACTGGGTTGTTTTGTTACCATCACTAAACTATGGTTTTACAATCAAGTTCATGAGGTCATGTTTGCTTTAATGCAAAAAATAATTATCCTACATTTTTAATTTGAGGGCGTGCAAAACAAATCAGGGAATAAAATATTTCCTCAATAAAATAAATGCGGAAATTGTATGAGTGGCTTGGCCTTAACACGTAAAGAGATGATTATACCAAGAGGAATTCTTGTTGTTTAGTTGATATACCGTATGTAGTGTACTCATTTATCCTGAACATAGAAGAGATTTATCAAAGATGGAATCATTTATGGCACACACTGAATTACATTATCAGGCAAGACCATTGCAACAGGAAGAGAACTGATTTGTCAATTAAGCATATGGAGTTAATGAACAGGAACCTATGATATCATGGACCAGAATCCTATTATGACTTACCCAGTCTGGAAGGCAGTGGTGTTAATAGAGCAACAATACATAATGTTCTCTATGCCTCATATCTGAAAAAGTCTGCAAAATACTGTACATATGAAACATTTTGTAATGTTGCATCTTAATAAATAAATAGACCGTGTATGACATGCCATAAACTGAACTGCGTGTTAAAACGCAACAGAGCTCTGACAACTGTTAACTGTAGTTGCACAAAAATCAGTAAACTGTAATGTATACAAAGTTGCACAAAAATAAAAAGAACAAAAACACACCTTCACCGAGGTATCAAATCCATCTCCTTTCATTTGTTCAATTGTTTAAGTTTAATCTTACAAAAAAGGGTGACAATGCCCATATTGTCATGTGATGAATGCATCTTTGTTAATGATATCTTTACATACAGATCTTTCTGACTTTCTCAGCTTCTGGTCATCTCTCTTCAATCTTTTTTCCACCTTTTGACATCCACAAATTAATCTTGATCAAAATGTATGCTTTTTAGTCCTTTCTCTCCATTTAATTACATTCACTTTTACTTCCTTTACTCTGTTCAAACCCCTAGGTTCTTGCCTCCCCCATTACCTCACACACATATTTATATTTATCAATGTATTGATAAAAGCTTCATTCCTTCACTCTCTAATTGTACTTAGCCCTGATTGCTAATTTTTCGCCAATCCATTATAATCTTCATGTTCTCCCTCCTGTTGTGAATTCCCTCTATATGTTTGGTTTAAGTGCTGTTACTGATAGAATGGTAGCGAAAACAGATGGCAGCGTATGTTAAGTGACTACACTTTACCCTGTATTTGGAACCTTAAAGGACGTTGGAATGTAGTGCATGTTTTTTTTTACCATATACACAGTGTTGTGGAGTGGTTGAAAGTTCCACTGAGTTCATTAGAGTTCCTTGGGTTGGAATTCAGTTTAAAAAGAACGTTGTGCAGTATTCCAGAGTGTTGGTTGTCCTGAAGCGACTTCTAAGTGCCCGGGCGCCCTGAAGGTGGGCAATCAGGGCGACAACAAACAGAATGGGGCTACTTGCTTGGCTTTAGCAGCCGTGGAGCTCAAAGGTAAATAGGTAAACAGAGCATGCTGATATTTATTACACCCGCTCACCCCCGCGGAACTACTGTGTACTGTCATCCCTGGTTCCTGTTACAAAGTGTTTTCACATGTCAAATCTTCCACGTTTGTTACCGAGTCACATCTATCGACGGTTCTATTCCCTCTTTGCAACACAGCAAAAATAAATACAGAGAAAAACATTAAGCTCCTGAAGAACTGCTTTAAAACACATCTCTTAAAATATATCTATGACTTGTTAAAATCAAAAATACAATAAATAATAAAATCATTTTGGCCATCAATCTGTTGTACTATTGGTTATGAAATATTGTGGTCTCATGCCGTTGGCTAGTCCCACTGTGCCTCTACAGCTTCTTTCCTGTGCTTGGCTAATGTCAACATCCATCTCTATCTGCCTCTGTTCATTTCGTGACACAGAACAGGATCTCCACCAAAAGGTAAACAGAAAGATGTCTCGGAGTGGAATGGAGTCCCCGTGCTGCTTCCCAAGTGTACATAGACGCTGGAGGACATAACAGGCAACCTACAGAATATGGAGATTCTAAGCAGATGTGAAGGGGTGGAGGGGTCAGTCCCTCAGACCTGGGTCCATCCATGTGTGTACTAGAGACCTGAGAGACCTCACTAACCAACTGCAGCCTAGCAACCTGCTAACATCTATATTTCTCATTTGAGTGAAAATAAATCAATTAACTTCATTAGATCATTAACCCCTCTGTCGGCAGTTAGCAAGCTGCTAGGCTATTGTAGCATGGATGCTAGGCTAGTTGTTTACACGGCCTACGACCTGACATTAGAGCTCAATCTCAAAAGTCTTTTGTAGATCATTTGAAAATGGGTTGGCCACAGTCCCCTTATTCCCAGGCTGCTGAGATGCTGGTTTGGTCTCCAACGCAGCCCATTGTGCCTCGAAGCGATCAGCTTCTTGGGAATCTTTGCCAGTTGAGACAGTCAGTTGACTGCCCTCTGGTGGCCAACTGCTACCACTGCTGTTGGTGTTCCCATTCGGCAAGGCCATGGTACCGGTGCTACTGTGTGGAGGGAGCCCATTCGCATTTGTACTTAACGGGTGGCTGGAAGAAAAGTGCGGTGTGGGATACCCTGCCGTGGGACCCGCTGTCCCAGGAACCCCTGCGTAAGAATAGTGATGGCCCACCGATCCCAGCACTCCCACTTTAGGTCCTCCGCCAACCGAGCCCAAGACACCACCCGAAGAGCCGGAGGCGGTGCAGAAGACGTTGGCCACCATCTGCGACGGCGTGATGCCTACCACCGGCACGCTAGCGCTGGGGTACGTCATGCTACTGGCCAGGCCAGGTATGTAGGTCTGCAGGGGCACAAATGCTGGCTGCCCAGGCTGGCTGGCAAACATGCCCACCGGGGCCGGAGTGGTGTCATACGCCATGGGGAAAGGCTGCATGGCGCTAGGCAGGGACGAGGGCTGCAGCATCGGCGCCCCGGACATGCTGGGACCGGACATGGTGGGAATAGACATGGAGGGGAGAGACATGGGCGGGCCTGACATGGGCGGGCCCGGGATGAGGGGCACTGACGACAGCGGCATGGGGGGCAGGCCCGAGAGGGCCGGTGAGCCGCACATCAGGGGGTTAACCATGGTGCCGAGCGACAGGGATGCGCTGGAGGAGACAGTGGGGGCCGGGGGAGGGGTCTGCTGCAGGCTCCGCACCGCCTTGGCCACTTCTTCCAGCCACCGCTCGGCCTCGGACGGCGTGCGCCGGTGTCCGCTCTGCGTCGCCTCGGGAGCCGAGGGTGGGGAGTGTAGCGGAGGCTCGGGTTGCACCCAGGAAGACGTGGCTGATGGGAGAAGATGGACACAGGAGAAGGAGATAAATGACTTGAATTCACAGTTAACTGAGCTCATTTGAAAGGTTCTACTTCTAGAGAACGCTTGCTAACAATATCCCTCTGCGGCGCTGCTCCACACATCCAAATTAATTCTGAAGCAAAGCGTAACATCACGTAACGTCATAGCTGATTCAGCTCTAATAAGGGAGCTAAAGTGAAATAAGTATCCTATAGTCAGCTATGGCAAGCTAACTAATTCCATTGGTACCTTGTTGCGGTGCAGGGGGCGGTGGCAAGGCCGGGGGCACAGTGCAGGCTGGTGGGCCGTTGGCAGAGGTGGAAGGGTTGGAGAAGAGCTCCTCGGATGGTCTGGTGAAGGAGCTGTTGATCTGGCAACACAGGGCGTTGATACCACCGTCACCCTCCCCCGGCAGGCCCATGTCCATTTCTGTGAGGAGGAACGGAGGGAGGAGGAGAGCAGGATAGACAGGGGAGAGGAAGAGACAGCACAGGATAGGAGAAAATACATGTAGGTACTCAACAACTGTGTGATGATGGACGCAGCTAGCATCAGCAGCTAAGAAACAGCGTTGAAACTGGCTGCCGTTGACCTGAAAGATCACAATGAGTCGAACAGACTGATAGATAGCACTGTTTGGCCCAAGGCCTCAAAGGTTCATGGACCCACTATAACACTATTTTATACTGCAATTTCAGTACAAACATTGTGTGACAATGTTGTCTTTTAATGTTTCTGTATCAGTGTGTTCTTTCCTATCATGGACTTGTTCTTTACGCAAGGAATTAGCCAGCTACTGTACTAGAATACCAAGCTCCTGTCCAACCGATCCAGAATTTAGAGTGATGATGAGTGATTTGTCCTGAAACAGAGTTAAAGGCCGGATGCGCCTGTATTGTGGTGCTTCCTCTGCTTTGTGGAATAGAGCTTTGATCCTGCACTACTGCAGCCCACATAATGTATAAATAGACATTGACTCTGTGTTCACTGTCCTCTAGTCCAGCTTATCACAGGACTGGAAATAAGAGGGGAAAAGACACAAGAAATCATAGTGTATTGTGAGCATCCAGGATCCTAGAAAATGCTCTGCATATCCTGTATATCCCCATCCTTTCATTACCTTTGCTTTCCTTATTCTCTCCCTGAGAAGCATCATTTCCCAAGTCTACTAATTCACTTACAAAGAGAACACTTCCACAGAGGTCTTTACAGTTACAACTTGTACGGTAAGTGCATTTATTACAGCCAATTGTATATTAAGTGGCTTTCAACTTCTTAAATTCCATCCCTTTCTACATATTCTACTTTATAACCACTTTATAATCCACAATTATATCCACAGTGAGTGCCGTATATACAATTACTGACTCTATTTTTACATGCGTTCCGGCGTTCCGAACATGTATGTAACTGTACTGTATGTAATAGGTTGATAGATTAAGTATTCTGCAATGCAGTTACAAGCTTGAAATCATTTCATGACCTGCGGCCAACATTCTGAGAACCTCTGCTCTATACAACTCTGCCCACATTTCGCTCTTATCCACTTTTACCTATGTGTGTGGCTATGGCCTTGGGGTACAGTGTGTACATAGGGGGCAGATGTAAGGTCTTCCTTTGAAAGGATCGCATCATCACTTTGTTCAGCAAAGGCCAACCCTCTTTCAAAAGACAACCATCTCTCTCATACATCTGGCTATTCAGGGGTCTGTATTCTTAGCGGTATTATAGGCCATCATTAGGAAACTCGCAAGCACGGGATGGAGTGACCTTTCAATGACCTTGAGTGTGCCTGTGTGTGTGAGTGAACAAGTATGTGTGTGTGTGTGTGCATGTGTTTGTCGTGAGGATTAGTGACAGCTTTAAAGGTTTGCTCTCTAATAAAAGGCTCTGGTTTACCAGAACAGCTGACTAGCCATGCAAATCAATACACACATTGTTCAGAGGGCCACAAGGGAGACAAGCGGTTCAATGCTCCTGGGTGTGTGAGCGGCAGAGAGATATAGGTGCAGCTACAGTATGCATAGGAGAGGGGCATTTTAAAGACACACTCCTCAATTGCATTTTAGCATCCCCTATTCTCAGCCTCTTCCATACATTAGCACTATGTCACATAGGCAACACTGTGCTGAGCGTCTGATACATTATACTCCTTGTAAGCTCGACACAGGATTCTCAGACGTTCCAGAAGTAATACTGTTGATATCCATTGCTTGTTAGCATTGTCACTCACAAGTATGTGTCAGTATTGTCCAGTGTGACGATAGTGCACTGCTTTAATGACTAATTTAAAATTAAACATTTATTTTAAGCATTAACCGTAGCCTACAACTTTTACAGACCTGCGATCAGCCAGAGTCCTGTTTAGTTTTGCAACAAATTCCTTGGTCATGGTCATGGACTTGATCATTGAGTTACGTGTTGGTCGTCACGCATGTCAATCAAAATACCTTGCTTGTCAAGTAGGTGGGTACTGACGCAGTTAGCCAGCGCTGTGTTCCAGACTTTACGAATGTAAAGACTGCCTCTGCGAGACTCAGCATTCCCCAAATCGTTAGCAAGACATAGGAAAAAACACTGCTGGTTTTGAATCACCACAGGGGAGAAAGACAGGTGTTCCACAGTTAGCTCTGGTTAATCACCATAATAAGCCTCATTACTGAAAGCACAGATCCTGGGGTACCATGTGTGTGTGTGTGTGTGTGTGTGTGTGTGTAATCCAGTAGGTGAGGTGTACTGTATAGCAAGCATATAGGCAATTATTATTCATCTTCAGTGAAAACATTTATTATCTGCCTGGACGATACAGGTACCATAAGGCTTAGAATAGAACACAATAAATAGGAGGTTGTATTTAGACTTGCAGAAGGTGGCATAAATATAGTATGGACCCAGTTTACTATCTATTAATAACTAATAGGTGAACTCAAGATTTAAAATATGATATACTGTGTGTGTATATATACAGTATATATATATATATATATATATACTGTATTACACAAGGCAATACAAGTCCCACAAACAGACACAGGGTGTCCTTGGTGAAGAACCAATAAAATAAATGATCCTTAATTATTAAAGCGAGTTTATTGTTTTTATGAATGCACATAATAGGCATATTAACACATGGACATGTCTGGCAATTGGAGCCAATGCAAGCTAAGGACAATGATGAGTATGTTAAGTCAGAGCTCTCAGCCTGACAATTTAATATTACAATAGTATAATCTCCTTTACACCCACTACAGGACGTCTCCAGAGTTCAGACCCCACGTGAACTATGTCAGTCTTAACAGAAAGAAAGCAGAATGTCCTTAAATGATGTCCTATTGCAAATGCACCAATGAGCTGCTGAGTGGCACACTACTTATGTGCCTCTCCAGTGTGTTCCAGGCTGTTCCTCAAGCTGTCTAAATACATGTATAATTATTATATAACTATATGTATGTATTATTATATGACATCTGAATGATACGCACATCTATGATTTATTCTTTGCTATACTAAAAGTATAGTCCAATGCTACAACTCACCAGGGTTCTTGGTCTCAAAGTCGGTCTTGCGCTGTAATGTAGAAGGCAGGTCGTTGAGGCGGAGGGACAGCTGTCTCTTAAAGGGAGAGTTCTTCTGGCTCAGGGCTGGGAAGCCCCGGAAGGAACCCTGTCGCACCAGCTGTTCGATGGGCGCGTGGCGGCGGGGGATGGCGTGTGGCCCGCCTGGCTCTGGCCGCTCCATGGGAGAAGCTGCCCCCTCGGGAGGTGATGCGTTGCCTGGTGGAAGGGCAGGGATGGCCAAAGGTGGCTCTTCATGGCGTAAAAGCAAAGGCGTGGCATTAGCGACAGCAATTTATACGTGACTACAACCATCCTAATGCTATGACGTCATTATAGAAACATCAACATAAACCACACCAGCTGCACCGTCCTACCTTTCTTCTTATCCTGCAGCTTCATTATGTCATCTCGCTCACTGTTGCCTCCCTGCTGGTTGGAGGATGATGCGACACGGAAGGAGCCCTCGCGGACAAAGGAGGTGCGGCTGGCGTCAAAGGATGCCGTTACACCGCACTCTTTCTCTCTGCGTTGCTTCCTCTCCAGACAGGCTGCAAAGGCACAGCCAACAGCGTGGCTCAGTCTCTCCCCCTGGTGGACGGGAGGACATGGACAGTTATAAAACATTGTACAGTAATGATAAGCTATAGGCCTATATAATTGCTTGACTAGGCAGCTGTGATTAGTTAAGATTTTCACTAGGCCACTGAATATAGAAACACAGTTATTACTGTATGCATGCCTTCACTGTATGTGTATGCGTGAGACAATTTTTTGTGAATTATATCTCTCTCTGATCTCTTTATCGCTGGGGGAGTCGAACTGTGTTTAACCCTCTAAAATATGCATAAAACCACATACAACCTACAACTTAAGCAGCTACAGGATCAGGGTGCAACTACCAGCTTCATGCCATATCTTTTGTTGTCAAATGTCAAGATGAGTCCATGGCCTCTGGCCCAATTCCAACCTTTATCCTCTCCTCCAATTCAGCAATTAACTACTACCTCCGACTCTCTCTCTCTCTCTCTCTCTCTCCCCCCCCACCCCCCTTAACACACACACACACACACACAAACTGTAGATGCAGGCTGCCCAGTAGAGGTGATTAAGTTTGCCGAACACACTCAGTAGGAAGATAAAGAGAGCAATGGAAAAGAATGATATCTCGCTCCTCTCTAACCCCGTCTCCTAATCCCCGGAGGCCTCTTCTCCGCTCTCTCCAAATTAATAATATAACGTGCAATAAACTGGGCCACCAGCAGCAAAAGTCTCAATAGACTCGACAGCATAATGATACCGACGGAATTGGAAGTCCCATCATAGTTTGGCAATCACAGTGCACTCCTTCATTGCATTGTACTGAAGCATCCCCCATGCGATAAACATCCATCTCAGCTCACTGCTTTTATTTGAAATGCTGTGGAGCTTTTGATGCCACACCTACAGTATTAGCCCAGTTAATATGTTGCTGTGCACTTTGTTTGCCCAAAAAAACACAATTCAGTAGTATTCAGTACTTTTTGGAGAGTACATTTGATAGCTTGCCACACAAATGCAGCAAATATCTCCTGTAAATGGGAACAAAAAGTGGTCACACAACACTATACCGGTCTTGGTAATGCATGTCCAATGTGGAGGGCAGAGTTTGTAATGGAGCACCCTATGGCATGATACATGGCTCCACCTTTAGGTCTGTGAGAACCTAAAAACATGATTATTACTTAAAAATTAGGGGAGGGTTTCATGTTACACAGCAAAAGGCCTCACCGAATCTTTGAGAGCCATGAAACAGTGGCAGATCCATCGCCTGGTGGTGCCGTCTCGACAGATGTAGGAGAAGGCCTTGTCATAGTTACGATCTGGAGCACAGAACGACACCTTCTCTATGGTCTGGTCTACAATGAGGTCCTGAACATGGCAGAGAGAGAGAGAGAGAGAAAGAGAGAGAAAGAGAGAGAGAGAGAGAGAGAGAGAGAGAGAGAGAGAGAGAGAGAGAGAGACCGCAAAGGTCAGGGAGAATTGGATTTGAGAGCTTACTCAAAACAACCCAATCGTTTCAACAGTTAGACAAATCCCCTTTGACAAGGTCTCACTTTCCTAAAGCGTCTGCTCAGAGGAGAACTCACAGGGCACACACAGCACTTGTGTGAATGAGCCCGATACTTGAACCCTCGCTTCCAACGCCGCTTTAAATGCCATCAAACCCCTCATATTTACACTGGTGTATAATGACACTGAAACCTCCTCTAAAATCTGGGCTGCTCCTCTCATCTCTGAAAGGATTATTCAGCCTGTATGATTGTGTCTACAGATACTATAGGAGGCCCCTCTCTTCATCTGTGTACATGAAGGCTCACCCCACCGACTCACCGAGAGAATGAAAGGGGACAAACCGGAGACAAGAAGGTTCACACACTTAATTCCTTCCTTCCTCTCCTCCTGCGTGTACAAAAACTAAAATGGCCAAGGCGGACGTGGAGGGCAAAGTAGAGAGGAAAGGAGGAGAAAGGACCAAGGGATGTGAGGATAAAGAAAGGGGGGGGGGGGATAACAGGGCCTTCATTGTGAGCCAATTTGCGAATGAACGGGGGGTGCTGGTACCGGGGTGAAACACTGGGCAGAGAGAAGTGTTTCTGTCTGTGCGTGTGTGTGTGTGTGTGTGTGTGTGTGTGTGTGTGTGCGTGTGCGTGTGCGTGCACTACCAAGGTCAGACTCTTCACAACCCAGAAGTGTGTGACTCAGACACAAGAGAATACAGCAGCACCTTCCAGTCACTCACAACCGATTCATTCATTTGCGAAGGTCAACATGCACTCACAGGCCTTTCATTGGTTACTGGAATGGGTTGTGTGTGGGTGTTACTAAAGGAGGCGCCTGGGACTCGCATGTCTTGCAAACGTTGTGTGAGTTAAGATGTTGCCTTACTGTACCACAAGCTGCACATGTAAGAATGTTTACTCGTGTTCGTTAGCCCTAGACGTCTACAGAAGACAACATCACAGACACACACCTACCTTAGTTTTATCATCCACCACCCTTAGTCCATCGGCTGACACCCACAACACTGCTTTCACTGTCTTTTTCCCAAGCTAAGGAGGGAGAGAGAGAGAGAGAGAGAGAGAGAGAGAGAGAGAGAGAGAGAGAGAGCGAGAGAGAGAGAGTACCTTGAGTACACATAACAGTGTTTAAAAAGAGCAACAATGCATGTGTAACAATCACGCAACAATTCAGTATGACTCAGGAAAACACATTTACAATTACAGGTGTCATAATATGGGTGCCACTCAACTGTTCCACTGCAATGTCCTGGTAGTGTCATATATGCAAAAATATGCCAAGCTGTAAAAAAAACTAAACGGGGCATCTTCTGTAGTTAATGATTCTATACTATTCTGGGTCTCTGCTAGCTATATTGTATGTGCCCTGTGCTGTACAGTCGGTTGGGAAGAGTTGGGCAGTGAGGATAAGAGGGCAGAGGAAACTATTGCCAGTTGGGACTAACAGTTATTTATCTGGATGAGGGCACCGGGCAATGTTAACACTGGGCCAGGCTAAAAATACTTAAGCTAAGTATGGCTTTCATCTGTGTGTGTGTGTGTGTGTGTGTGTGTGTGTGTGTGTGTGTGTTTGTACAACATTGTCTGATTTGGAGTGTATCTGTAAGGATGTGATCAGAGAGAGAGAGAGAAAGCAATGAAACTAGAGGAGAAAAGGTTATTGTTACATGTAACGCCACTCCATTAAGGCTAATTGCTTATGCAAAACAATAACGTGATTCTGATTATGAAAGTACAATAAGCCTTCAGTTTTTCTATGACTTTTATATGTAGGTTAGCTGAGTGGACACTGAAAACATAACACTGTTCATTGCATTACAGCAGTTTTCATTCAACTTTTGGCTGTGAACTTTATATGGTAGAAAACATGTACAGATCAGCAGATGTTATGATCGCAAAGGAGAGTGCATGTGTGTGTGTGTGTGTGACACTGGCTAGTCTGTGTCACACTGTTCACACGCTCCCTCTTCAACTGGAGTTTCCCAAGGGGTTAGCAGTGTGTGTGTGTGTGTGTGTGTGTGTGTAGGCCAGGTTTTGTACTCTGGGCTCAATAGAATCAGACAGACAGAAACACAAATACACATACAAGTGCCGAGCGAGAGAGCTGGCATGAGACATTAAATGGGTGAAGTCAAAAACAAATACAAATCATTGCACAACATACATTGATTTTAAAAGAGCAAAAATGCTTGTATTAAACACAATACAACGTGTGTGTGTGTGTGTGTGTGTGTGTGTGTGTGTGTGTGTATGCACTGACAATGTGTGTGTATGCACTGACAGTGGAACATGGTGGCTTGAGGTCTGTAATGAAATCCAGTAACATTTGGACCTTGGGAATGAGAACTGTAACATTGTATTAGGAAATGGACCACTGCACTGCAACAGGGGAGCTTGGGAAGTCTGCATGGTGTGTGTGTGTGTGTGTGTGGGGGACGGGGGGGTTGTACTCACAGTTTTCAGGGTCTTTACTGCCTCTTCACATACATGCATTCCCCTGGACTCCTCCACCTCTACCAGCCCAAGGTACTGGAGAGAAACAGACAGATATACTGACTTGAGTACCTTAATAGCTCACATTGCATACTGCAGCAACATAATAATTAAACATCTCACTAAAAATGGTCCCACATGCCACTAACACCACACTCAAAACCCACAACACACAATTCACTGTAACTTTAAAGTGAATTAAAGTAAAATAAGTAAAAGACGTGTAATTGAAAAATCCGGTCGCTCGGCGATAGC
>JAODLL010004210.1:0-11264 GCA_026546735.1 Forbesichthys agassizii | reverse complement strand
CCCCCCCCCACTTCTCCCAGGTCACCTGGCAGATGTTCTCCAGGAAGCCGCTGTCCCCATCATCAGTGACAATGTCTGTAATGCCCCGGATTACTATGACAACCAGATTACCACCAGTATGTTCTGTGCTGGCTTTGAGAAGGGCGGTACTGATGCCTGCCAGGTGAGTGGGTTAATATTCTAATGTGCCTTTCGACCAGGCAATCTGACTAATCAGAAG
This sequence comes from Forbesichthys agassizii, assembly GCA_026546735.1. Taxonomy (NCBI): domain Eukaryota; kingdom Metazoa; phylum Chordata; class Actinopteri; order Percopsiformes; family Amblyopsidae; genus Forbesichthys; species Forbesichthys agassizii. The sequence goes on along the minus strand of JAODLL010004210.1, from coordinate 11,044 downwards.
GCTGAAATAGGTTGCTACGCGCCACACTGCCGGATAAACAAGAATCACTGCGCTCGCCGTGGGAATGTACCGGCTGCAGACAGTAAACTGTTTTATTTATAAGTTTTTAATTAAATAGTAGGCTACTAGATTTAAATGAGAAACTGAAACCATCAGGTAGCTACATCCTGCCATTTTCAGATTTTCTCCCGTTGTCACATTGTTATTGACACAATGTCGGTTGTCTCTGGCGTTATGGTCAGTTCAGAGCCATGTGGGTAAGCTGTCCGACAGACATGCCCATGGGCGTGGCTAACTCGCTTTTGGCAAAAGGTCCATTGGCTATGTTTGCGTAATGCTTGTGTGACTGCAGGGAGACAGCGGTGGCCCATTTGTGGCAGAGGACTGTCTGTCTAAGACCAGCCGCTATCGTTTGCTGGGGATAGTTAGCTGGGGAACGGGCTGTGCCATGGCCAAGAAGCCGGGCGTTTACACCAGAGTATGTCGGTTCCTGCCCTGGATATCTACGGCAATGAGGGTGAGAAACAGGGAACACCCACACACACATACCCACGCATACACACACGCATTCCCACGCATACACACACACGCACACGCTTTATCTTCTGTTCTGTCTCTATGCCCTTATATTTAAAAAATGTAAATAAAAGTCTGTCTATTAGCAGACAGCTCAGACAGCTCAGATTTATTTCCAGAGTTCTGGATATCCTGTCCAAGACATCCTCTTCTGCCCGCTGGTCATTGTTCACAATCACATTTTGTATCGGGTTGGATACTATTGCTGCGTTACAGACAACTCAGAAGTTGATCATTTCTGACATACTAGAAATAAATACAATAAAATGAGTCAATGCACTCAAAGTCAGAGTTCCTACTTGTGAACTCGAGACAGATCCAACTACCCCGATTTCCAAGTTTGACGTCACACATCAATGGCGGCACCCATGGAAGCGCATTATAGACAGTACCATCAATTACAAGGCAATGTAAAGTATATTTTCCTGTATTTAAATAAAATAATGCATGCTAACATATAGTAAAACATTTTCATATACCTGTACATATAGAAAAACGTGTTCTATTCAGGTACCGTTTAAGCATCTGAACTGCTTTAAAAGTATTGATTTGGCACTGTAATCGTAAAAAATAAAAATCATACCCAACCCTATTTGAGCTGTGAGAATGGAGTTGGAGTTTAATTAAATTAATCTTTTATTAACAGATATCCACTTATAAATTATAATAGAAAGCTATATCATTATCAGACCATATCTGTTGTTTTTACGAGACTGCATTAAGTTACACCACATTTGCTCTCCACACAGTCAATGCTTAACACAATTATTAGAATATTAATATTAATTAATATTAGAAACAGAAAGCTGGACGCATCTAGTACCAATATAATGTCGTTGCTTACAGAATCAATATGCTTAAATCTGTTACTGTTACTGTAGAGTGTAATCATCTGAGGATTGAACACTATAATATGTAACGTATGTTGTATAATGTATTACTAAGCTGGCTCTGATCACGTCAGCACAATGTTGTTTTCTTATGAATGCTGGTATATTACCTATTCAGGTAATGACAAATGCACTGTATGTCTCTTTGGATAAGAGCAGGTGCTACATTATGTACATTTAAATTATATCAAATGCATCAGATCAAACTTATATCAGTTGAATAAACACACCATGTGTCCCTTTTTCAGAATTATCACAACTCACCAGGGTTCCACAAGCTGGCTCGGACATGAAAAGCTGAGACTGCTACCATTTCCATTTTTTTTCGGAAGAACTCGCAGTGCAGATGGGTGTTGAAGCTGCCTACATAGAGCGATCTGATGAATATTTGTTTAAAGGGCTACATATCGTGCATTCTATGGTTGCGTGTAGTAATTATGAAAAATACCTTCTTGTTAAGTTACCATATGAGTTTGCCAGCTGAAACAAGTTAGCAGGTTTTCCATAAGCATTAAGGTAAGGATTATATAACTACAGTGCCAGTACAGTACCAACAATGTAACACATCAATTCTTTAAATTGCATTGAACAGTAAACAACATTTTGATGAAAGGATTATTTAAAAACATTGAAGGCCACAAAGCAATCACTTTATTCATAATACAGTATAATTACTGTAGATATTTTATATAGGTATGTTGTACTATAAGAGTGTTACAACGTGGGTTACACAATTTAATATAGGATAGATTCGTTTACAAGATAATAATCACGATGGTATGATGGTAAATAATTGTCAACACTACAATTGTTAAGACTACAAGGTTAAGAAAAGCCCATTCGGTGGCGTCTGAATTCAGTGCTTTCTCAATCAGGAAGAATCACGATGGTGTCTCACAGCTAATTCATCATCTGTAACCGACCAGTGGTAACTTCTCTACAGTGCATTGCCTAATAAGATTTGTACATCTTTGTTTCCATATTCTCTCTAAGTCATGTAGCACCCCAGGCATGGTCACACTTTCATTCTGAGGTTTTTGTCGAGGTCCAGAGATGTATTTCTATTGGTTGATACTACATATTTGCACGTGAACATCGTACAAAGGTGAAAAGGTTATTTGCTTTGCCCTTCGTACAGTTTTCAGTTGAGATTGGTGGTACTTAATGAAGCAAAACGTTTGTAGATGCGACTGTCCCTTTAGCAGCTGCCAACAGTTCCACACAATGAGGCCGTTTTATAGAGTATTTTAATAATATGGGATCCATACATGTGCATACACAAGCACATACAGTATAGTGTTGTCGCTCATACATATGTTCTTTTGATTTGTTTTTCTTTGAGGAATTTATTTTATATGAACTTTGTGTGGCCTTGAAATATGTTACCATTAAATAACAGGTGGGAATGCTTTATTACAGAACCAAAAAATGGGTCTATGTTTTAACAAATACACTAATGATAATATTTGCACACTTAATTGTTCATTGACAATTCAGTATGTGTGACTGCTTTTGACTTATACAATTTGCAGTATGACTCAGCATTTGTCCTAGATTTCTAAAGTATTTCTGCACTAATAATCCTAGATGGAGTCGATTTCTATAAATATTTTATGAAACCACTTGATGATCCTGATCTCAATGTTTTATTAAACACATCAAACTTAACTTTAAAACAATGTTTAATATTTTAAAATCTTTCACCAGTCAGCATTTCCCAGACATGCAGGTGATTATACGTAGTTGTAATACTGTTTATTCCAATATCTTTCTGAAGATTTATGTTTTAATTACAAAAAGAAACGTTGAGCAGTACATTTTCATCCATTCATTTCCATTGATGTCACTTGAGATAGCATTACATTTTGTCATCAAGCTTGTAAAAAACAAAGACTAAAATGTAAACATATTTTGTGTTATTGTCTTGTAAATATTGATGTTTTAGTTTTTGTTTATGTGAATGTTTTTTAAATCACTTTTTATTGCTGTGTACAAACATTAATATGATTTTCATTAAAATACAATATTCACAAAGTTACAGTTTCAGTTACAAAGTAATTGTCATTACTACAATGACAAGACATTTCAACTATTTCCTCTCCTCTCACAAATTATGTTCGTACTGTATATAATAGATTGATGAGAGAACAATGTCACCGTTTTTAAAGAACAAACATGTATAAACGTATAACTACAATGTACAAATAGGTAGTGCATCAATGTATATATGCCTGCTTGCAATGCAGGGCAATATAAAAAAGATTATAATTATTCCTATCCTATGCCAAACATTGAAATGTATTGTCCACATTTCTGTACACAAAGGCATAAACTGCAAACATCTGTCCAAATAGATCTCAGCATTACTAATATAGGACCTGTGAAGTGTGATGGGGGAACCATTTTAAATGTGTAGTTGATCAAAAATCAACTATGTTTAGCCACAGTGGTGTAGATCACACTATCATTACTCTCAAATGTCTTCATGTACCTGAAGAATAACAATAGATAGTTACAGACTGCATACAAACCACAAACAAATCAGACTAGTACCCATACTGTACTAATGCATATTATAAACATACATCATTCCCGATATGTTAACTCACTGTGTGTTCCTGTCTCTTTGAATAATGCTGCTGATGTTTTGTGGAGTCTCTCTGGGTTGAGCTTTTACTGTAGAGTATGTGAGCTCCTCTTCACCAGTCCCAGCCCCCTACACAGTGAAGCATAGGGTGGGATTAGGAGAGGACAGACAATAATAGAAACTCTGCATGATATATATCATGTGATTTATTCCTACCTGTCCTGGCTTCTGATGGGAGTCACGCTGGACCATAGAGTACAGCGGGAGTTGGCACACCGGGGAAGGAACAATAGGAGTAGATGCAAACTCATGGACGTTGGCATAGACAGAGTTGATCTCAAGATGATTGTCAGAATGTGTCATGCCCTGCCTCTTAACTTTAGGGGCCAGTGTGATCTGCTGTAAAGGAAAGGATTCCGACATTTTGTTTGTTGGTCCTATTCTTCACACATGAATTTTGCTACACCAAAATCTGTCCATAGAAAAAAAATGATTGAGCAATATTCTATTTACATTAATATAAAATGACCTTTTCAAAATAAAACCCTCACCAGAAGCAAGACATTTGTATTTTATTTTCACACAAAAAATATTTCAAAATGATTTCTTTCAAAATATGAATCTACTTACTTTGTCTCTACTCTTTTGTTTCTTCCTGTCAAAAAATAAGTAAAATATTGTAATTATTGTCGACACCATAGAGTTCAGTAGCTGTCTGTAGTATTAGAAATACCAGCATTGCAAACATATAAGACCTATAAATAATTGTCAGTTCCTCACTGCACTCATATATCTTGTAAAACACAAATACTGTATCTCTGAATAAATCAACACGGTTGGGCAGGTTACTTTTTAAATGTAATCCATTAGTTACTAGTTACCAGACAAAAATTATAATCAGTAACGTCATTTTTGGATTACCAAAATGTATAACATAATCTGATTACTTTAGATAACATCATGACTAAACACTTTTGTTTAGATTTTTGTGACCATATATGTTGCTCAGGGGATCAGATTAAAGTAAGACATCATTCAAATTATTGATTGACATTAATAAAAGGTTAATAAGAGAACAGCTGATCATTTAATGCATTTTTCTTATGAAAACTTCCCTTTTAAATTAAAAATGACTGTAGTCCTAGAAGTAATCATCAAATAAAAAAAATGTTAAACCTGAAACATGATTCCACTATTTTAGCTGGTAACTGTAATGGATTACAGTTACAGATTTTTGTAATTAGTCACAAGTAATTGACTACATGTAATCAGTTACTTCCCAAGCCTGTGGATCTAATAGTTTAGACTCACCAAGACCAAAACACAAAAAGTGCCATCACTAGTGCCAGAAGTATACAGGCTCCAGCTCCAGCAAATGCAGGGATATACTGGTTTCCTGAGAAAAGACAGAGAGATTAATTTGGAAGTTTAGAGGATATTTCAACATCTGCAGTACTTCCAAACTATACTGTAACAATGTATTTAGGAAGCACAACCTTTCAACTTTCCATTGTAAGCATGTTTTAAGGATTTTGAGACTGGAGCAAAAAATCAGTCATGCGGTTAGTGGTTATTTAACTTTAACGTTCACAACATTGACAGTAACACACACCATTTTGGTGGTCCTGCATTGACAACAGCAGCTCGGTTGAGTTGCTTTCCCCCAGTGAGTTCCTAGCCTGACAAAGGTAGAGACCTGCCTGAGAGGGCTCTGCAGAGGGAAGGGACAACACTGGCCCTGACCCCACCTGCTGCATCATGTAGCTGGAGCCAGTTAGCCCAGTGCTCCTGTACCAGGTGTAGTTGTCTACTGCTGGGTTAGCATCAGTGCTACAGGTCAGGTTGACAGCACTGCCTTTCTCCATAGCATCTGGAGGGTCCACAGACACTAAAGTGTTCTCTGGCATGTCTGAACAGGTACAGATGAAATGTTACTCTTACAGACTGAATCCCATATTGTGTAGGTGACTAACGGTTCTTCTTCTCCCTAGTCAAATGACACGTAATGGTAGCCTGTGGTTGCTCGTGCATATTCATGTTGCATTTAGACTGTTTGATGTACTCAGTTAATCTGTCAAAACATTGTAATCTGTATGAAAAACAGAATAGTGCTACTTCCCTCTTCCATTTATGTTAAGAACAGTCCCACAAAGTATACAATAACATATGTAAATGAGTGGGCTAGAGGCAATATTCCCTTATCATAATTTGACAATGGATGACAACAGATTTCAAATAAGTTATCTCTGGGTGAACAATTATACGTACATTTAACATCAACCTTTATATCGGGAGACCTATATAATGTGCTGCCATTCCATCTGATGCCATTAGAGGCACTGCAGGAGTAGCTTCCACTGTGAATGGCCTGTATGTTGGAGATGGTGTATCTTTGGGCCTCTGTCAGTCGAGTAGAGCCTTTATACAGGCTGTATTGCCCCCGTGGCACTGCAGGGTTGGCGTCAGAGCTGCAGCTGAATGTGACAGACCTTCCCTTCACTATATCTGATGGGACGACTGACAGAAGAACTCTCTTGGGATGATCTGAAATAGAAAGGAGTTGGGTTATCATGTATTATTGTATCATGTGTTTTGTACATCTTTGTGTGGACTATTCTATGTGCCCCTGTGAATTGCCCTTTGGGGACAAACACATTGTTTGAATTCAATTGAATTGCATTTATAACAGTTTTGACTAATCTGTCATTTTAAACGCATGCTCATGAACAAGGTCAGACAGGTTCAGGTCAACAGTGACAACTAATAAAGCAGATTTTGTCAAATGGTTTTCAAAATAAATCATCATATACTCACAGAGAACATTTAAAAACACCGGGTCAGATCTGGATTCATTGTGTCCTTCCACGGCACAATGGTACAACCTGGCATCTTCCACTTTGGCCAGGAACACTGTGTTTGTTACTGATTTACCATCTCGGAACCAATTCATGTTTGTAAAAGTGGATGGCATACAACTGACAGCCTGACAGATTAGTTTCACTCTGTCCCCTTCGTTCACTGTGGAAGGCTGGACTATAGCAGTCAACCCTGGCATAGACATTAAAAGTAGTCTATGTGATCACAATTACCATTAAGGACCATCAACAAAGAACTCTATTTAAGCCATGTACCTGTTACAAGGAGTTTAAGAGGTGGTGTACTGGTAAAGATGTTTAAGCTGGTGAAGAATTGAAGGTAATAGCTTCCTTGATCCAAGTACTGGATGTTATTGATCTTCAAAGTGCAAACCTTGTGCTCGCCAATATATTCATATCGACCAGATAAAGGGAGGAGAATATCTTTTGGCTGATTGACTTTATACCACTGAAATGAGGTTATGATTTCAATGGCAGGATAGTCATATAAGCATGGTATAACTAGGGATGTCCCTTTTATAGCACATGTGTTGCTGTAGGATACACCCCAATTGCCACCCCAGACACCTGCAACGAAGGACAACATATGTTAGTATTACTGTAGACTATTACTAGCATAAATGAACATACAGTACAGCAGGCTCACATTTTCTTTGTAACCTGTATGAGTTGAGTCATACAAATGAAAATAATAAAAGTACTGGGAATATTGTAAATGCACTCAAAGCTATAGATTTGACTTACCTTTTATAACCACAATTAATAGAACCCACGCTGCCATTACAGAAAATTAGTTCCTGTGAAGAGTTTGCCAACTAAAGCTACCAACTGGAGACTAGAGTAATGTTAAGATGTTAAAAGTAATTTGGTTATTGCAAACTTTCCCTTCACTTAAGGACACTTGTGCATTTTTATTCTTTCTCAATTACAGGGTGTTCATACTTATCTTATGAAATCATTTCCCAACAAACATGTAGACAGGATGAAACACAGCTCAAAAAGCAGAAGCAGAAAAGTAATAAGTTGGCTCAGCCTATTCCTTCTGTTATATATTTAAAAGGCATGTACATTCAACATCGAATCATTCATGAGTTTCCCAGAAAATATTTGGACATCATTGTAGAAAATTACTCAATGCCTGCATTTTGTACAGGTAATCAATTTTATATGGATCTCAGCTTTAGTGACATCCCGCTAACCAAACTTTAGCAATGGCATTGAATTGTTGACAAATATAGCATACTGGTACTTACATCATCATGACACATTTGTACTATACAGGGAAATGATGAAATATAATATGTAATAATAAAATAAAACAATTACATGGTAATATGCCACTAGCAGTAAATTGAAAACTGAAAATAAATGGTCACTGTCAAAACTAACAAGTTATCTGATACTATTTAGAAGGAGTGGTGTTAGTTTATCGTTGGTCCAGCAGGTATTTATTAAACAATACATCCAGAAAGCATGGAACTGTCATCCTATAATGATATTATATGTAAATATACTGTATAAATAATGGTTTGTTATACGGATAACGTTATAACACACAATATACTGTCCATTGGACACTGGGATCAAACAACACGTTGGCCTGGTTGTAAAGCACAACACAGATGGTATGTATCCATTACCATCTTTATTGATGAGCAACTGATTTTGACACAAGATATGTTCATTTGTCAGATGACCTTAATGAAGGTGAAATGGTCTGTAATAATCACCATGTCATGTGTTGCGCCTGCACTAGATAGAGACACACGCATTATAGTGAAGTTCTACAAATGTCACATACACAACTGAAAAAAGAAAAACAGATTATAATGTAATATGGGATATCAAATCCATACAAGTCTTTACAAGTTTGAATTCACAATCTAAAATACAATTCAAGCAAAACTTGAAATGTGAAACAAAATATTGATAATATTGCTAAAAATAAGTATTTCTTGAGTTTGATTCATTAAGAGAGTGATAGGATGAAGAACAGAAAAAGAGCAGCAAAGGCGTGCAATAGCAAGAAATGACACTTCTCGTCTACAGAGTCCTGTGGTTCTGACAGAGCTCAGCATTCACAGTCCTGGCCCACAGTCCGTTGTGGTTATAGAAGACTGAAGAATAGTCTTGTGCAGTCAGTTGATACTGTTGACTGATGAGCTAACTGCATGATGAAGATGATGATGATGATACAGTGTATTGACGATAAGGAGCAAGAAGGGAGGACAGGGGGATAATGATTAGTGTGTGTGTTATATATGTATATAGTGGTATATTATTATACATATATATAATATAACACCTTTAATCTAAGTGTACATTTATTTTAGTAATGTGTACAGATAATATTACTACTATTATTACTAGTATTATTATTTATTGTATTTTGAATGTGTTTCAACGTCATAGGACCTTTGCTAGTGCATTAAGGATTATACAAGGATCAGTTTAAGTAATTGTCCTACCTCAGTGAACTTTTCCACGTGTTCTCTCTAATGGGACAGTACGGTGTACACAACTTTTGTAGAATCCCTTTGTTCTTTATTGCCACCTAGAGGCAGGTTGGTGACCTGTGCCCGGTCCACACTGACCAGAATAACAATAATAAGTAAGTATATTTTAAGTAACATTCAATTTAATTTGTCTTTTTAAACTTAAGGGATGAAAATATTGGGAGACAGAAAATACGAGAAAAATAAAAATCACAATATTGAAATGACAGAGGTTAGGGCCACGGGTATCTGTGATTGCAAACACTGCTAAACTCACACATAAATAATGAGCTGAGGATGGAATATGTGGGTTCTTTGCACTTAATACAGTTAATGACACGTTGTGGTAAATGGCCCAGCTAAGTGAGACAGGGGAACAAGGAGATATACAGAAGAAACTGAGAGCTGCAGAGCCTAATAAGACATGGAGTCACACAGAAACACATGGATGAAGAGGTGTAGAGAGATGTACGAGATGTACTGGGGAGGGGAGTACCTGGGCATCCTGGAGGAGTGGACAGTGATGTAGTTTGGGGCAGGGCTTTGGCTTCCAGCGTATGTGATTGGTGCAGCTTCTTGCAGTGGAACAATATCAGGGTGTGGGCTGTCAATGGCCTCCTCAGGTTCCTCCTACACATGCACGCACGCACGCACGCACACATGCACACACTCAGTGTGCATCAGTGCTATTAGTTAGATTTTACACTACTATTAGAATAAGATAAATGTACTGCTTACCGGGATGTCTGACATCTTGCCTGGTCTCAGAGGGAAGGTTTGCTGGGCTGACTCATAGAAAAGGGTGTCAGACTTCACAGAGGGGCGCTTGGGTCACACACAGTAGGAGTGTTTTTACACCAAAATTGTGTATGTGTGTAAAACAGATTGATGTAAACTGGTCACATAATGATCTATAATAAACATTGTGGAAAGCAATGTAAACATGTACGCATGGCTCAACTGTACTGACAATGACGAGCAGAATATTGGTGGACATTTCTAAATTGCCACTGGAAAACACTGGCGCCATACAATATTAAACATAGATAAGTATATCAAAGCCTCCGTGTCTGCCACGGTTTGATAACTTCTTATCCTGCACCCTGCCAATGTAGAAGTTAGCTTGCCCTAGAATACTGGTAAGGGTCAGCTTCCTTTGGCAGTCTGACGTATTTACGATCAGGTGGCGATTGTTAGTACGTAACGGTGGGATAGATCCACCCACCACTTCACCCACCCACATCACAGCTTTAATAAAAGTTATGTGTGACCTGACACAGAGCTCAATTTACAGGCTGTTGTTAGCTACTTTTTTCTTTATTAAACCACTAGAAGAAGACATTGTGTGAGTCTTTTGATAATGACATTTCCACAACAAGAATAACACAGTTTACCCTTATGATGTCATCAGCCCGCTCCATGTCTACTCTATGCATGTTCTTGCTGCGGACAAAACAGAAACATACTGTATGAAGCTACTATATTCTCCCAGTGACAACTTGTACAAAAATACATATTAAACATAAATATATACTGTTTTGACATGAATCTGCTGCATTATATATGCATATACACACACACACACACACACACACACACACACACACACACATATATATA
>JAODLL010004209.1:0-11265 GCA_026546735.1 Forbesichthys agassizii | reverse complement strand
CTAGTTACTACAGTCAAGTCAAGAGTGTTTAGCTATCTGGTGATGTGTGCCTTGCAACGCACTCAGGTGCCAGAATAAGCTTACTAATGCTTAAAACAAGAAAAACTGTCTGTCAGTGCAGTAAGTTAAATTCACTTGATTTAAGATTAAAGTGCAGAAGTGCACATTTACTTAAATTAAGATAAGCCATTTATATTAGAAACAAGCCCAAATAGATTTAAAATCTAAAAACAATTTTATCACACTTAGTTAGCTATAGCTTTTGCAGTGTAACACCCTTTAGCGCAACTCACACCGGAGGTGGCATATGACGCGCGTCAAGTGTTGCCCCAAGCACCAATAGGAAGCGTTGCGCCTGCTTGCGTTGTTGTGGTGCGGGATATACCAAAACTACACATTCTTTTGTGTTTTTAAGAACATTACGGAATAGAACAGCGGCGTATTCTCTATGTGGGCGGCGTGTCAACGTCGCCGGTGTGCGGGTCGTATCATACGGAGAACTGTTTAAAAAGAAGCTCCTGCCTGTTAAAAGCCAAGAAATAGGTCAGGGTGAGTCAGCTGGATGTTGCCAATCAGTTGAGTGTCAGACTTCCGTGGCCTCCCAGAACTAACGCTATGCTCAGCTGTGTGTGTGTAGCCAGGGTGGTGGACTCTCAACTAAAAGGTCTTGGGTTTAATCCCCGCTATGCCTTGTTTACCTGTAAAGCATCCTTAAAGACAGGGTTAGTTATTCTCCAGAACGCTTGCTCAGTTTGACCTTAAATCAAAACAAACTCGTCAGAAACTCCGCCTCACACATTGATACGCATTGCGAAGCTAAGCGACATTGTTGTTGTGAGCGGTGTTTGCCACTTAGTTTATATTCATATTTACAGAGACAGGGCTGTGTAGAAGTACCAAATTATTTTACCATCTTACAATTAGCTTGCAACAGCTGAGTATATCTTTAATAATTTAAACTATGCACACTGTTGAATAGTGTCAGATATACAATTTCTTGTGGATGTTATTTAGCATCAGAAGCTAGCATCGTACATTTACAAAAAGGACGTCAAGTTTGACTAAATTTGTAATATGATTTTGCACACAATGCCAATAACAAGTGAAAGTGCATTTGTGGAGGGCGTGGCATGTGTGTGTAACTGAGCCACATACACATCTGCAGGGCCACAACCTACAGATCGTAAAACACATCCAGCTCTTTCAACACATTTCAGTGAGACCATGCGCTCCCTTGACTGATACCCTATCCTATTTATTCAACCCACAGTGCATCCTGCACTGTAAAGCACATAAGGCATTAGGAGAGCCGGGCTATTGCTTGCCTGCGGCGTGCAGAAAAAAAAACAGGTATTTCGATATTCATATTTTCTGCACTGCAGAAATATCATGTTTTTTTTTTGTTTTTTTTTTACAAGCGGAAAATTAACATTTAATTTATATTCAGTTTTTGTGAACGTCGGCCAAAGCGGGACTCCAATACATACACAAAAAACAGAGGATGCTTTTCCTTACAGACTCACATGCAGCCTCGAGTGTGTGTGTGTGTGTGTGTGTGTGTGTGTGTGTGTGTGTGTGTGTGTGTGTGTGTGTGTGTGTGTGTGTGTGTGTGTTTTTTTTTTGGGGGGGTAATCGAGGAGAGATGCATGCAAGGCCGTTTCACAGAGGGTCATGCTAATTCGAGAGCTTTGTGGTTTCTCCATTAATTTAAACGCTTCACAATGACTTGGCTGAGATCCCAAGCTACTTGCATCTATATTCATCGCAAAGGCTGTGCCAAAACTAATGAGTGACTTGGGAACGGCAAACAATCAATTCTGTTATATTCCTTTCACAAGGTAAACATGCAAATGAAAAGCAGCATTTCGGTTAATTAAACCTGTCTGAACCGTTGCTGCCCACCCCAGGAAATAAAACACTTAATAATATAATACAAATACTACAGAGCAATGTCCTCCTGGGAACAGTTTGAACCAAGTCTCATTTTGATGTATTGGAGGGGTTTGGCCACAGCCCCTGACCTTGTCTTCCTCCAGGAGATTCCTGATAGCTCAGAATGTGTCAGGAATACCAAGAGTGAGGAAGAGAAGTACGTAGGCTGCAAGGTTAGCGTTGGGAGGAAGCAAGAGGAAAAACAACTTCATTATTTAATGATAAATCATCCATCTGCAGCAAAATGGTGCTTTGGCAGTTAAGGTCAGATTCTTCATCCATTTGTAGCAGGTATGATCTCCATTTCAAACAGGGAATGAAACGATTCATGAAATAGTGCATTGAATTTAATACACAAATCTCCTTCCTCTGAGCATTCATGTCAACCTTTAAAGACAGTTGGAAAGAACTTTGACCAGCATGGCAACAATGGATGTGTAAAAGTCTATATTTTTACGGGTCAAATGGCCAGTTAGTGGTGCGATTGTGCTGTACTGAATGGAAACTATATATACATGCGTGTATACTGTATATAAATACATGTATGTACAGTATATATAAATTAAAGAGTGATTAGCTACTAGTATAAAAATGCCACACATGCAGGAATGGTTCAATGTGTTTATCTATTCTGGTACTCAAAAATAAACAATGAAAATTTAGAACAAACTGTAATCTCAACTAATCTGATTATGAATCAAGACACCAAAAAAAAGGTACAGGAGTCTTCTTTTATCCTGACAAACGACATATCCAATAGTCGACTATTTTGACAGAAAGAATCAGCCACCAATGGATATTATGTTGTAGTAACTGTTGTGTCTCTATCTGAAGTGTGTGATTGATTTACCGATAACACACACTGAGCACATCGATCACTGCTGGCCCAGTGAATCCCTGAAAGAACATAATTTCTCTCTGCGGGCCAATGTTCTGCTGATGTACCCAGGAAGAGGAACGTTATTGGCTTTCTCTAACTGATTGTTTGTAAACATCGAGTGTCGTTCATCAGAGACTTGCACATGGAGCTGGCAGCTGGGACCCATTCATTTCATGCCACCATCAGGCCACTGTGCATAACAAAAAAGGTACGCCCGGTCAATTTGTGCCCGCAAACCTCCATTCGTTATTTTCCCACCGAGACAAACAATACCACACCTGTCAAGCTTTGAGCAGACAGGAAGCAGACCTCTGACCTCGTGTCACGGCGAGTCCCGTTTCCTCATGTGAGCTGACCTCCAGGTGACCTCTAGCTCCCAAGCCCTTGTCCGACCGTGAGGCGCTCTGTCCCCGACACCACCTTAGCAGCCTGTTCATCACACCATGGCAACCAGGCGCCTGTTGCCCCTCGGCTCTCTGCTCGCTCCTGTCCCCAGTGCAGGAGAGATTAGGTGTGACCGAACAAAGGGGGGAGAGAGAGGGGCGTCCTTTACCCTGAACAGCCAGGCATTACTAGTTGCTGAAAGAAAAGGCTGGAGACCCCCTTCACACCTCATCCATCGCCGGAAACCAAAACAGAAGGATTTTAAAAACCCCCACGGCCGCACTTACACCACCATCCTCTCCCTATCCGTCTCTCAGAACTCGGAGGGTCCTCCAGCCCATGGAGAGTGGGACGGGAGCCAGATCATCTGCTTTCTGCGAGAAAGTGCTGGAACCTATAGGTCTCTTGCTGTCCTCCCCACCATTTCCCGCTTATCGCTTTGTGGGGAGAGCTAAATGTAGCGATGTGACGGGCATTCCTTGACGGGGTGTCCCATTACTACACGCTCCGGAACATCGGCGCGTTGGCCACAAGTCTTAAATCAGTCCCTTAATAGAAAGCGGAGGGGGGATGGGGGATTTGGGAGTGCTTAGCAAAACACCGGCGATTTTTGCCATGGCAGAGGTTTGTTTGGAAGGAAAGTAACTGCAGTGATTTTTCTGCTGTGCTGGTCAAGCGGAGCGGATGCTATTCTTGCTTCCCGTCCAGCAGTCATTTCTCATGACGGCGTCGGGCGTAGGAGCACTGAATCCGGAACTGGGGGGGTTGGGGAGGGGGTAGAGCGGGGGGGTTATGGAGGTGAAAAATGACGGACTTCCTTCGACCCCAAACACCGCTTCCATGTCCGCTCGACTGATGACCACGCGCAGCCATCGTCCACGCTCCAGTCACTGACCCAACACCCGCCGGCCCACCCCCGGGTTTGGAGTGCCGGTCACTGTCGAGGTCAGCAGGCTGTGAGAACGCGGAGAACAGGACGGAAAAAGACACGCAGCGTGGGGATGTCCTCCAGGCCGACGGCTTCATGGACATGTCTGAGGGAGGCGAGTCAGCAGGGGCTCTGAATCTGCATCACTTACCTCTATGGTCAGCCTGCCTGGCCTGCCTCTCTCTCTCTCACACTCACACTCACACTCACACACACCAGACGTGTTTGTTTATTCCCTCTGGCACATCTAAGCCTTAAAAAAATGAGATTAGACTTTGAGTAATGGATGTTTTGTTTGGGAAAGAGATAAGAGATAAGAGATACAGTGACAAAGAAGGAATGAGAGAGAAAAGGACCAGCAGAGTGAGAGAGGGGAAAGAAGCACAGCAAGATGGAAAGAGAAGGTCACCATGTCTGGTGATGTAGGACTGGCAGTCAGACTGCCTGCAGAGAGACAATCAAACACTGTCCTTCAAAATCCAGTTCCTCACCCATGAGTTCTAATGGAAGCACTATTCAAATGTTATGGCTGCCTAACACGCCCTTATTAACATCCTTTTGTTAATTAAATTCAAGAGAGAAATTATACATACAAAATAGAGCAGATAATTCCATACTTTCTTTCACTTTTTTGGGTGCAAATTCAAAGGTCATCTTTTATTAGCATTGATTTAATTGTTGTACAGTGTCAAAGATGTGTGCAAAGTGATATAATCAACCATACAATGCAGTTCTACAACTTTTATGAAGATTAATTGACTATAAAATATGCCCTAGATTATAAATTTGAAAGTTTGACATTAAGAAAATAGTCAATATTTCATAGTTTTTCTTGCATGCAAAGAATTTTACAGGTCAATATCAGGGTAAAACCAGGTCACACATATCCAATAAATGTGTTTTTCTGAATTTATTCACAAGATTTGAGGAGTTGAGGAAATAATATGTGCTCACACTGAACCTTTTGGGATTTACAGAACATTTTGTGCAGACAAGCCAAGTATACTGTAACACTTGGAAGGTGGAGAAAACGGGTCCACCCATATGCACTAAAGCAGCTGATTCCAATTAACACAGCTCTAAAATTAGTGAAATCAGCTGGTTTACTGCTTCAGGCAGAAACACATGGGGGTGTATTTGTACCGTATGAACACTTCTGTCTAAAACGACTGCTTCGAATTTGCAGGCGGGTTATATCCGCCTCTTTTAATTAAATATTTCCATAAAACTAGCAAGAACAAGCCCTCTTTGATGATGATGATGCTTTAGACATACTGTAGATGGAACACAAGCTGGCGGGTGATGTTGGATTGCTGCATGCCCTTACTGTGTCAAGGAAGGAAAATAAGCCATTGGTCACTAGCGTTGCAAGTAAATCACCAACGATTTGGCAACTATAAGGTCAGAGGCACTAAAACGTCTGACCAGAAGATTTACAGTTCAACAAGACACAAGAAATATGTACTCCCTCAGCTTCAACTGTTATCAGCGTTCCCATGAGCAAGGCACCTCAATTGTTAAAAAATGCTTAAAACAGACATCTGGGAATAAACTGCCAAAAGGTATTTTTCAGAAAAACTATGTGTAAAAGAGAGTATTTTAATAGAAATAGAAACCCAACACGTTAAGCCATCCACAATAAAAAAGCAATAGTTATCACAAGGAGAGAGTGTCCTCCTCTATGACAAGCCTTTTATTGACGCTATAGCAGTGAGGAATGGCTGGCCCCTCCAGCAGCAAACCAGCTCCTATTAGCAGTTACAGAGCAAGCGTCGCTCGCTGTAGGCTTGTGTTGCCAGCACACAATAAAGGTTGGGTGCTCTTAGGGAAGGGGAGCCCGGAATAGCTCCAACAGCCGGAGTTCTGAGAACCCAGCGGCCAATCTGGAAAAAGACTCTGAAGAGAGAGAGGGGCTGGAAGTCTCAAACCTGCTGAGAGTTTTGACTAACTGACATGGTTGGAAAGGAAGGCAAATGGGAGGAAAACAATGGTAATCGGCAGGTGGATGTCGGCCTTCTACAATGAGCATTTTTGGTTTCTTGAATAAGGCTGCATGTTCACCAAAGGTTTTTTTTCTCAGCTGAAAACGCTGGTCGCTCTGCTAATAAACCCCAACTGGCAGCGCTGTTGTAAGCGCAGCATCAGCTGAGATGAGCTGAGACGCTTTGGTTGCTATGATACAGAATATCTGTGGGAATTCATATGTTGAAAATAGACAGGCTAGTTTGTGTTATCAACACATTATTTCATTTTTAATACTCTACACATTATTTTTTGTGTTGTTTTGGTAGTGCGGGGATATCATCTCACTATTAACTTCTCCATAGTTGTTGTCGTTGTGAGCAAGTAGTAGGATGTGACGGTTGCTCGTAGTATTTGTCCCGCCCCTTCTCCGCTGCGATTGGACGGCCGGGGAAACAGTGACAGTGATGGGCAGCGTTTCACCCAAAGTTGAACATTTTTCAACTTGAAAAAAAGCGCCCGGATGAGAATAAACGCCCAGCACCCGGCACGTGAAAAACGCTCTGCATCATGGCACGCTCCTGGTGTTTTAAGAAGCCTGGAAAAACGTGGCCCTCCCATTGGAATAATTTGAAAAATAACGCTGGCGTGAGAAAAAAATGGTTTGGTGGACATGGAGCTTAACGCATTCATAATACGCAAACGTATGCATAGGCAGGTCAGACCTTTGGAGGACATGTACCACAAATCCCTCTGTCCTGAATCTTAAAGTGAGCAGCACACCTTACCAAAGGGTTGGCCAGTGTTTTGCGGGTGCCAATTAGGAACATTTATTATATTATTAATTACTCCTCTAAGCACATAGGGAAATAATTGGAGCTTCTGCGATGGTAATTCAAGAGAGGGTGTGCGCCTTCCAAAAAAAATGCAGTTTTGAAGGAGCTAGTTAAAAGGCCTGGGCTCTAGACATGAGTAGAGACCTATTTCCAAGACTCGTCTTTGAAAGTAATGAATTACGGGATATCACAACCTTGCAGCTGAGAAGGGTAACATAAAAGGTACAAAGGCTAGGAGTTAAAGTCGGTGCATCCCTGCCTGAGTAATAAGCTTCTTTTGGGTTTCTGCATGAATTTTACAACATGCATGCGTGTGCGTGCGCACGTGCATACGTTTTTGTGTTTTTTAATTTTGCTGATATAAAGCGGCTTGCTTGTGTTTTGCTAATGAATTCACGTTTGTGAGTCATCAAAACGCACGCGTGTGTGTGTGGATATGCTGACCACAAATAAGGGGCCCGGTTCTTGCTGCAACCTCAATCAATGCATGTCAGAGGCTTCTACACCCACCATCTATCACGTGTCTCTCTCCATGCAAGCCTTTGGTTAATAGGTCACTGAGCAGGTAGGCACCGTTGACAAACAAGCCCCACGTCACCGCCCCCTGTGTGCGGGAGCCTGTAATTACAACGTGATCTGCGCCATGATTACAAGTAGAAGAACCTCCACCCGTCTCATTTTCCACCAACTGCATTCTACTCCTCTCTATTCCTGCTCAATACTCTTTCCTACCCTACTTTATCCAGCGCAACAAGAGAATAGGGTGTCTGGTTACCATAGCCACAGGGTATTTAATAGGTTATTAAGAGAAGTTGTTCTGTTACGCTCGCCCTCTTAATCACGCGAGAATTGGGGCCCCTGCTGCCGCTCTAGAGAAAATGTCATCCACGGCGCTATGATTGGCTGAAAAATGCAAATGTGAAAGCCATTATAACAGTGATGAACTGGGGGGGGGGGGGGAGACTCTTAGCCTCCTTGACATGTTTTGTGTCTCAGTCCTGGCTTAATGACTAGAGGGAGGATTTGATACACATGAATGTTTTCCAGTTTAACATCATTTTATACAAATTGTGTGTGGCTCAGTGGCTGAGTACAATAAGTCCACAAAGGAGGTCACCAAGACATCTTTCTCCAGAAGTAGACGACTACAGTATTTGTGTTTTGCCTGCCGTTTGCCTGCAGCTCCCCTATGACCCATGATGAGGGGGGTAAGGAAATGTGCAGCCTGTCCATATTTTCCAACAGGACACGAGGATGTCCTCACCAAGATGAGGAGCAGATTGCAGGCCTGAGCCAAACAGGGTCAAGCCATTGCCCTGAGCTAGAGAGCCAAGTAAATAAACATCCCCGAAACACAGGCTGTGTGGGTCTGCATCCTAGCCAGGCTCTTTCATATTATTCATCCAAACGACAAGAGATAAATTAAGTTTGTCAAGCAGGGTCCCGGAGGGTCCCAAAGTCTTGGTTCTGCGCCATGTCCAGGAAAGATGGACAGATGGAATTAGTCATACTGTATGCGTGAGTGTGTTTGTGCATGACTTTGCTTTGACTCTACAAGACGGATAGCGAGGCTCGCTTGTTCAAGGATAAGCGGACGTGGAGAGAGAGAATGACAACGTGCCTCTGCTGCTTTAGTCCATTATAAAAGAGAAAATGGCGGTCGCCGGGAACCTAGGGAATGGGGGGGGGGAGGGGTAGCTTGTTGTCAGACCAGCTGTAGGCTCCTCTGGGGAGAGACGCCGACCGGTCGTTTAAAGCCTCCCTTCGACAGCCGCTGAGAAGCATGGAGTGGCTGTGCTTAGGGACGGTGTACACCCATGGGTGTTTAGCGGCGCTCAAAGCCCTTCTCACCGGGATGTGATTTATGCGGGACGTTCCTACAGCCTGCCTATGGTGCGCTAAGGGCCGGACATGCCGCTGTGTGGCGGTGTGGCCTGCGGGGGGACAAAAACACTTGGCACTTGTTTCACTTAGCTGTAAGGTCGGCTCAATTAGCGGGAGACCTTGACAGCAATTTGTGGCTCAAATCTGGACTGTAGTGTTCAGACATTTCAGTTCAAAGCACTCATTAGAGCACGTTCTCAGTATGTGAGTGGGTATCCCCACATAGACTTGTTCCAATCTAATCAATTTACCTCTCTCTCTGAAGTCAGTCAGCTCATTTATATGCATTAAATCATGAAATATTACTGTATATTGAAGTTACATCATTACTCATTAATTTGCACCTACTCTATAGTTTTTAACATGTGAATGTTGCTGTTGAATGGAGGAGTAACTTTGTATTCATGCATCTAAATCAAAATACATTATTTATGTCTGTCAGGACGTCGGGTAGGTCGGACGCAAAGCGTGACAACAGGGCAGGTTGGGAAACTGATTTATTAGCAGTTTAAGATACAAACAGGACCACGCACCACAGGTGAAAAGCAACAAAAGACGATGAACCGACAAGGACGCAACAAAACACACCAACTAAAATAGACTCACACGGGACTGGCCATTGGGTAGGGGGATAACGACAGGCAGGTGTAACCAATGAACAATCAACATGGCAGACAAGCACGGGACGAAATACGAAAGATGTCGGTTACAACAGATATAACAGAATACAGGACAACAGGCCAACACACAGAAACACAACAAACGACTGTGGAAGATCGTGACATTGTCTATGTGTGCTGATGCATTCAGAAATGGCACTGAAAGCAAGCTATACGATAAATCTGTCACAACACATTCGAGTATAGAGCAGTAAGTTCAGGAGTTCGTTGTCCATCAAACTGATTGATTGAATGTAATACTGTAGGATGGCAGCATTCGGCAGCTGTGTTTTGTTTTTTAAATGCATACTCCTGGACTCTAAATCCGTGACTGAATTTTTTACAAGCACAGGAGAAAAACTGACTTGCGTTTTTTCCAGTACATGGTCTTATGAAAGTTGCAGAAATCTTAAATTATTAAAACCTTTCCACCTTTTAAAAATCGAGATACACAAAAATGTATACTGCTATCTGTTTATTGTGTATAATAATTGGTTAGGTGTCTTTTTGTGCCAAAATAAACATCTACAGCAGTGATACAATTTATTAAGATTGTATTTGGTTTATACGAGCAAATGTCTGCAATAAATAGCCTAATCAAAAATGTCCAAAAATGAAAACACACTGGAAAACAAAGCAAAGCTTTTATTAAAAGCCAATTATCATAAGTAATGTATATTGTTAGATAGATTGCTAGATTATTAAACCAACCACAGTTGCTTCATAAAAATAGTGTCAGCTCATTATGAATCTCTGTGAAATCTGGACAGAAATATGTATTTACAAAACCACAGAACGACCATCTGAGAGTTCATCTAGGATGGCCCGTATTTCACTCTCCTCTCCTCTAGACATTATTTGTGTTTAAACAACTGGACTTCATCAGCAAGTGAAAGACATTCTGAGAGCAAGCCACAATCTTTAGGTTCACATCTAGCTTTGGGTTATTGATGCACTGGTATATACAATCTTACTAAATAATATCATATGTTGATGAGTAATGGTTTTCTGACATGTCAAATGAATAATGTTAAATTATGATTTTCTAGTTTTACTCATACTTGTATTGAGCTAAGATGTATTTGTTCATCCCTCGTCATCACATATGTCAGTGTTAAGTAATTACAGTATGCCTTGTTTTCTATGTTGACTGCAATAATGGAGAGCACGTTCTGTCATATTGGGAGGCTTGGAGGGGCTTTCATGAACGTCTTTACAGTACATCGTGCTCAAACTCATTAGCCATTCCCAGATCGAATGTCTGTTTGTTCCTCTTGGCTCGCGGTTCAAGCTCTACTGTAGACTGTACATTTAATGGTATTGAACCACACTGACAGACCTCCTTGGCCAGGGATCATCTGCGTGATGCAAAGGAATGCTATAAGCGTTGTTTCCCCACCAGACACTTACCTACAGTAGTCTAAATTAGGGGCGTCGCGATATACCGGTATTGATGATTACCGTGATAATACAAAATGTAATATTGATAACGTGCTGAAAATACACGTGATAATATCGTATAAACAATCTTAGCGCCTTCAGTTAAACCTGATGGACCCGGGACTTAAATTTGGCATGAGGAATCAGCAAACGAGCCTTCGCTTGTGTGCTGGCGATACAGGTGGGTGTAAATTGGAGGAGCCTGTTAGTTAAGAACGGAAAAGGCGCATTTAAACGCCCTGGCCACTTCCTGCCCCCCGGAGCTAGCAGGCACACCACCAACATTTAGGCTGCCATCAACACATTTTTCAAGTCTCAAAATTCCAATCCCAATGTGATTGCTATCAAAAGCAAGCAACT
>JAODLL010004208.1:0-11266 GCA_026546735.1 Forbesichthys agassizii | reverse complement strand
TCCATGCGGTATGTGGGCCGGATGAACGTGTCTGGTGTGGGCCAGATCAGGGCCAGATAAATGTTGCTATCTGGGGATGGTATGTATTGTATTGTATGTTCAACAGCAGGCAGCCATTGGCAGTATGAATCAACACAATGTGTGACAATCAGTGATGCATCCGTCAGAAATGTGTTTTCTATTCACAGGCCACAAATATTTCTTTATCTTTAACATTTAATGATATCTTAAAATATCTGTATGCATTGGTGTTTAGGAATACAAGTTTTCAACCTTCTGGACAGCAATTATAGATGGCTTCTACCAAAGTCTGGTGTGTTTCTTCATACCATACTGGGTAAGAAAGAAATTGTAATAAATGAATGTATAATAAAGTGCATTCTGTCTGCCTGAATGACCTTTACACCTGTCACCAGTCATATATCTGGATAGCTAAGTAGTTTGGATTAAAGTGTCTTCTAAAAAACGTCTCCCTGCCCATAATATACAGTAGATTGTGTATTGTCTCCTTTACGACGTACCAAGGTTCAGACGATATCTTCACATTTGGAACGCCCTTGAACACGTCATCTATGTGCACCATCCTTCTCCCTCTGTCTATAGAGATCAACACCTGGGTGGGTGTTGATAATAGGCAATATATTTGTGTACAATCAATAGAGTTGCATACAAAATACCCATATATATCTTGTGCAATACAATGCATGTGCAAATACAAAAACAATAATTCTATTTTTGTGTCTCGCTGTCTCTCAGACGGTGGTCCACTGGGTTATTATGGTGGGCAGTGTGGTGGTCTATTTCGTGGTGACGTTGGTGTACCTGTAACCCTCCCTCCAACCCATACTGGGTCCTGCAGGAGCAGATGGCAGACCCCATGTTCTGCTTGGTGTGTCATGACCACTGAAGTGGCTCTGCTTCCCAGGTAGTCACACTGACGCACTCTCCAATGGTTACACATATACTGTATGACCCCTCTCCCACACACACACACACACACACCCACACACACACACATACACACACACACGACAACATATATGGTTGTATTTTATGTGTAAATTAACATATATTTAACTTATACAATGTTTTTTTTTGGGAACACTTCTCATTTAGTGTATATTTCCCTTGTGGTTGAAGGCAGCATTGCAAACCCATTGTTTTGGTTTGAAATGACTGCTGGGTGGATATAATTATTTCCTAGTCCTTTCCCTGCAGCTGCAGAAGCCCTTTTCTGATATACAGATATTACTGATAAAAAACACAGAAAGTCTTACGTCTAACCGAACAGCATCAATTGTGAAGGTCAGGAGGAATTATCCAAACAGCAGCTCCATCCATCTCCTCACAGCTGAATCCTCTGAAAGAGCTCATATTCAAAGCGCTCGGAACGCTCCGATTGCATCAAAGGGGGTGCATATTTTTCTCTGGCCTACTTTTCCCCACCAACACTCTCTCTCTCTCTCTCTCTCTCTCTCTCTCTCTCTCTCTCTCTCTCTCTCTCTCTCTCTCTCTCTCTCGCGAACTCTGCTCTTGTTTAAGAATAGAGGTGTTTTATGCGTCTAACATGTGGCAGACCTCGTCACCCTGCGCATATGCTCGCCACACACACACACCTGTTCTCCCCAGCTGCTGCCGCAAAGCACTCTGGGACATTATGTTAATTCCATGTTGTTCGGAGCCCCAGGAGAAGCGGGGCACTCACGAGGGTAGCTTCTTGTTGGATATAACATAAGGGAGTTTCAGTTCTACATTTCATTAGCCTGGGATTGTCCTGAATGGTGCCTTGACAAAAAACTATACGGGCATGATACAGATGAATAAAGGGCATATGTCAAATTTAGGCCACCTAAAATGTTCCTGCAGACTGTCCCTTTGTGGCTAGCTGTGAAATATTCCCTTCTGCTTATGATAAGGCCGGGAAAATGTGTTGATGCTTCAGAGGTGGTTGGAAGTTCTAGACTGCCAATGGAGAAAATAATAGCGGATGACAGCATAAACACAACCTGCATCTGATTTCCAGAAATGCTACAATTTAATAAGACAGCAAAGAGACTGCCTATGTATATATGTATAAGGCAGAATACGAGAGGTAAGAACGACTGGTGTTTCATTCTCTATTTTGACAGCTCCACGGCATTAGCCACGCAGCTAACCATGTGATGAATGACTTCAGATAATATGACGTTTTATTGCATAGCAAAGAGGCAGTTTATCATATCCCTGCTATGCGAGCAGTCAGCTGTCTGGCCTCAGTGGTCCTCTGACGAGCCCCCGAACAACCGAATCACAAGAAATCTGGCCGACTCTTATTAGCCTCTTTCGCTCACCCTGAGTTACTGCATCTATCTATTACAGCTAAGTGATGTTTGCTTAAATGTTAGGGGAACTCTACACTGTGATTCTTCCAGCGCTGTCAGTACTGTGCACAGGCGTACTGCAGCGCTGTCTGACAGAGCTCAGCGTGGTGTAAACCAGGCCAGCGAAGACCCCACTGACCGTATGGGTTACTGCCTGTGTTTCACTGAGCACCATGTCCCCAGGGGAAGAGGCAATAGAGACGAGCCACGTCAAGACACATGTTGGAAGGTGGAGGGGAAGGGGGAGTTGATATTCACAGAGGAGCTAAGGAGCGGATGGGGGGGCTGATAAGGTCATGGGTGGTGTTAAATGAAACGCCAAACAAAACCAGACACACACACACACACACACAAGCTGGAGAGAGCCGGTGGCCACACAGGGCCCAGGGTGATGCCCACAGAGGGGAAAGGTCTGGGAAGAACGCTACAGTACCTGCCGACCAGTTGGGGTTATCAGTGAGGGGTCCCCAGGTGTGGCCCATCAGCCAATCAAGCATGTTCCAACCCAGAGGATAAAAGCTGACGGACATTCTGGGCAGAGCAAGCATGGAGGTAAAGGAGGCTACTACTCTATATGTGAGTTATAGTTGTAGTGATCGTTGGCTGTAGTGTGTGAGCAAGATAGATTACCCGACACCCCTGGACCGTTTGTGAAGATTGCCGTTTGGATTACCTCTCTCTGATTGTTCTCCCCTCTCCTGTGCATAGTGACTCTGGGCCGGCGACTTTGAATATGGATGAACAGACCGTGGTGCCCATGTGGGTTTCACATACAGTAATAAACTACTTGTTGTCTATGTGCATTATTTCCCTGCGCTTCACGGGTTTGGCACAACACACGGGCGTACATGCACGCACACACACACACACAAACACACACACACACACACACACAAATAATGCATTAACAGGGCAGCATCTGTAAATTAATATCTAGGTAGTAGGGTAGATCGGCTTTACAGTGTATGTGCGACCAGCGCATGAAGATACTGCTATTTTCTCTGTTTTTCTAAATGTGGTATGCAAGTGAGGGAGAGAGATGGAGCTTTTTTTTCCATTTGTCTTCTTGTGTCACTGTGTGTCACACTGTGTTGCCATGACAAAGTTGGGTAATTAATTGGTTTAACACCAGTTCAAACCGGGTCTGTCTCCCAGGAATTTGCTTTTGGCCCTGAACTTTAGTTTTAAATGTTGGTTAAGGTATTAACTTATTTGAACAAGGGATGGAGTCTGCTTTTTGTCCCATAGATGGAATGGACAAACACAGGGTGGGATGTTTGAGATACCGGGCCCCATAAGTAAAGAAATGGACGTGAATAATACTACATGGGCTTGACTACTTACTGTAGTTACAACGTGAACTAACACCTTTCCTGTCCTCCCCCCCCGAAAGTCACACACACAGAAAATACACTCCACCCCACCTGTGCATGCAAACTCCTCCTATTCCTGCTCTGACCTGACATCTATCTAGTGTAAAGAAGTGATTCCTCTTTGTGTTGTTGTTGATGCTTTTTTGTCCTTTCACACTGTTTAAAACTGTTGTCCAGCTTGGAAAGCCAATCCTGACAAACGCTAACAATAGACCACATGTTATGGTTTACAGGGCAAGAACTCGTGCCTGGCTAAGTGGTTTTTATCAAGAATGAAGCTTAAACATAGTTAAAGGCCATCCTTTAACTATTTTCACTACTATGCTTTTTGTTCTAGGGAAGGAATAACGCCTTACTTTTCTTTTTGACCAGACTGTGAAAACCGGAACATACTGCATCGCTGAAGTGAAAGAATCATCTCTTTGAGTGTAGCCTTGCCTTCTGATATACAGTACACAAGACTGTCTGCATTCCTGTGTTATTTGATAAACTCATGTTACACCCACATTCATGCCTCGAGGATCAACTGCATTAGCTTAGCTTACAACGTCTAAGAATAATGGCATTTGGTTTTACCGCCATGTTGATACTCACACACACAAGCTATCGCTGAACGGCGGGACGTGCATTGGTAAGAGGAAGCTGCATTCTGAGGAGATTTACCAGGCAATGACAGGGAGTTAGCGAAGACAAACTACTGTATCAGTGAGTGGCTGCAGGAGTTTCTTCAGTGTCTAATTGGAAACAAATGGAAAGATGAATGGAAAATCTTATTATTATTGTAAAGAATCCTCTTCTGATTATTGAAGGGATAACAGAGATAGGGATGAGAAGGCATGATTACAGTACATAAGGCCCATACGCTAACCCAATTTAGACATCGACTCTTGCCAGATGCTGCTTATGGACGCTTGCCATGGACATAAGGACATGTTCATGCTTTTGTTAAAAAGTTCTGTTTAAAGCAGATAGCAACCACAAACCTCTCAGATAACACACTACATTACTTACGGTATGCCCACTTGAAGGTTTCGATATATATGAGGATTTAAATTGCCAGTCATGTTAAAAAACATATTTTTTCTTCTGGCATGAAAGCCTGCAGACCGTAATAGAAGCAAATAGCCTGGCTGAAACCCTGATCTTTCTCTGCGGAGTTGTTTCTTCATTAACAAACCTCTCCGCTATCTACTCTTGCCCACCCTCCTCTGAGGCTAACCGTGAGCTCTTGAGGCCTCAGACACACTTAATGGGATTATGGTAATATAATTTTGTGCTGCTGACCTCGAGCCTGTGCCAGGTTTCTTCCACGTCCTCAGACAAAAGCCGGGAGCTCACCCAGGGTTCCAGTGGGCTGGCCCTGGACTCTTGGCACAGGATGATATCCTCATGGGGCCGCCACAAGATGGATGGCTGCAGGGCAAAGTCTCACTTCCTAAATCCAGGAACAGTGAGGAAAAATCAAATGGTGAATCAAAGGGAATGGTGAGTGTAAACAAATAAAAATGATTTCCCAAAGACTGAACAGCCCATTGTCACAGTTCTGTTTGTCCTGCCTAGGTGTGTGATAATTCCAAGTGTATTCTATATAAATACATATGGAAATCATCAAAACAATTCTAGTTGTAGGAAATATACCCCCATACCACCCCCCATTGCTCGCTGCTTGAATCAACACATAGCAGTTCTTAAGCTGCAGGCTGTAGCTTCCATGGAAACAGCCTTATGGTCAACTTGACTGTCTCAGTGATTTAGCAGCCGTTTGCTGCGCTAGGATCTGTTATTGGTTTTAGAAAAGGTTTTATGGACTGGACAACTTCAAAAAGGGTCTCACTATAAAGGCCATTTCAAATTGGCCTAGCCTGTGGACAATTAACGGCTGCAAGTGGACAAAACAAGTGAATAGACCACACATTTCAAAATTGCCATTAACTTGTATTGTGTTGTATTGATGAGAAGATCGCTTATTCATGGTAGAGATTCAGCCTGTTGCAAAAACGTCTCTGTGCCGTTATTAACGCTGTTAGCAAAATGGCACATACGTGCACATGGGCTTTTGGCATAGCCAAGAGGTTTGAGCAGCATTCCTGCGGACAGATCCTTGTAAAGTTAAATCCTCAGACCAGCTTCAAAAACACACAAGGACTGATTGAGGCTACTTTACGTTTCCTTCAACTGGGAAGAAGGCACTCACGCATCAGCAGTACATCAGCTGATACGCACAGACCCTCGACGACACGGTACATTCACAATATGCTGGTCGGCTGTTTGGCTATAAGCTTTGTCTCGTTTCTTACTTTGTTTAGTGTTTTATTGTTGCACACGTTTCCAAGGGTGATTCACCAGATTTATTTTTCTTTTCTCCCATTCCTTTTTCTTCTTCCTTTTCGCCCTCAGAAAGACCACCCATCGGGTTCGGCGGGGGCAGACGTCTCTGTGGAATAATAATGGGGTCGTCCTGGGAAAATTGCCCATGGAAAAGGCCTGTCTGAAAAAAGAAAACGACACAAAAAGAAAGAAAAATGTGCTGCTGCTTCCGATGCACTCGGGGGAACATTCATCGCTGTTTTGGAGAGGAGCGCTCCCATCGCCAGACTCTAGGTCCACTGTGGGTGGGTCAGCTGGGCTGTGAGGAGGCAGAGAGGTCCTTATTGTCCGGTACCTTCTAACTGTGTTGCCCTGGCATTACATACAGTACCTAATAAGACTGAGCTGATGTCCCTAACACTAGAAGGCTGGCCAGTGATGACCTTCTATAAAAAGAATGGCTTTACTCTCATGTCTATTAGATACACATAACTTAACCTTTCAATTGTTAAGGCAGAATGTTAAATGTTTAGTTGTGTTGTTATGAAACAGTGACGTGACTGAATATGTCTCTGTGTTTAGGCTACTGCTGGGCAAAGTAATGACACTGCAAAGAGGTCACGGTGTTTATAGGGAAAGCTTCAATGCTGATGTCATTTCCTGACAGGGGCGTGAGAAGAACACATGAACACCGCTCTGATGAAATGCAATGAAAGTGGCCGTAGTTACTCCCAGACCATGTTTAGGGCACGTTTGTCCAGCTACTTCACTGCCTAGAAATAAACACTAAGATGCTCACTTTTGACCCGTATTCTGGTGCATACTGTACAACATGTTTTAACCACCAGGATGTCACATAAACATGGAAATATTAAAGAAATATAGAATAATATGGCAAAATATTTCTATGTCAGTTATTGTTGGATTATTATTGGATAGTCAACGAGGGCACTGGATCCTCTGGATGAATGGGTTTCTGGTGGTGGAGCAACCATTCCGTGCCGGGGTGTATGTAATTCTCGTTGGGTTTAACTGGTGACACGTGGTTTGTAAATGGAATAGTGCCCACAGAGCCATGTTACACTGTTCTTACCCCAGCTCACTGTCATAATGCTGGAGGGGAGAATGAGCCAGTAAGCCTATTTGATTCTCAAACCAAAATGTATTTTGACCACAAGGGCAATTCCTGACTAAATCCAATTCAAACACGTTGTTCCTATTATTGTGGATATTTGTGTACAGTGTACAAACACAAACAAATGTGTGTGTGTGTGTGTGTGTGTGTGTGTGTGTGTGTGTGCTTGCATGATTGTGTGTAGTGTGTTGACATGCTGCTGTCAGCAGTCATTTTCTTTTTAGCTTTTAACATTTATACTTTAAATGGTCAATTTACTACACACACACACACACACACACACACACACACACACACACACACACACACACCACCAGTAACTCAAAAAGCAAGTCTCCAGATGTTGATTCTTTTGTAGCCAGGAGAAAGTGGAACAGTAGATTGACTGCAGCTACATCCTCAGCGACATATCCCTTACGCCTGTCAGTGCAACGCATGTGGTGTTACAGGTATAGCTTGGCCTCACACTGCCAAGCACTGCATAATGCCGTTTGTTTGTGTTGTTTGCATGGGATTTGTTGTTATTTCATCTGAAGAATGTGGTTGTGTACTTTGAAAGAGGTGCATTTGTGTATCGTTTGAGATTGCTTACAGGGTTCTTTTATACACAGTATATGGTATATACTTAAAGTATATACAGTATTTTTGCCCTCCCTCCCTTTTTTGTTTCTCCTAAATTCCATATCCAAGCTGCTCTCTGCCTTGCTGTCCTGCTAGAGCGCTGGAGAGCTGGTGATGGATGTGTCTCAGGGGTTCTTAGTGAGGACGGTGCGATGGCTTTAAGGCCCTCATTCTGCTGCCGGCAACCACAGTTCTCACACCACACAGGCCATATAGATTACTCAGCATAAACACAAGCATTTTTGAAATATTTAGGACCA
The DNA here is from genome assembly GCA_026546735.1 of Forbesichthys agassizii. NCBI lineage: Eukaryota > Metazoa > Chordata > Actinopteri > Percopsiformes > Amblyopsidae > Forbesichthys > Forbesichthys agassizii. Next base: position 3,210 of record JAODLL010004208.1, on the reverse strand, counting down.
CTAATGTGTTACTGTATATGCAACACACTACAGCTGTGTGTGTATGTGTGTGCTTATTTACTTTTGTTGTGTTTTTTTTGTGTATTTTTGTAATCTTTTGAAAACATTTTTTTTCATTTATTTTTTGTTAGAAACGTTCTTGTGAGCAAAATTTGAATTATAGCATTTTAATTATATCTAAACGGCATGCATCACTATTGCTGAACTAGCATTACATAATGTCTGCTATGCGTTTACATTCCAGTGGGACAGGGGCCTCATTTATACAAATGGTCTTATCTTTATACTTGAACTTAGTCTTAAGGCCATTTCCGGCTGTGTGCTTAAGTTTGCATCATAAAAGAAACTGCATGGAAAAACATTGGTAGTTCCAGAAACCAGATTTTTACAACCATATTTGTAATTTACAAACCTGTGATCTAATAGACAAATTCTCAAAATTCAAGGCATCTGAATGTGCCTTACAATTACATTACTAATAACAATTAGATTTTCCCATGCTAGTACAAATTAAGGTTTATGTACATCTTGCTATTAGTATTTTGTAGACTGTTGTAGGTTGAAAAACTGGCTTGAGAGTGTCACCACTGCAAAAACCGAGGTCGAGCTAAATTATAAGAACTATGGCTGAACTACTGTACAGCTGATTATAGCTGAAAATTGCATTATGTGAATTGTGAACATCCCAAACTGCAACACTCCTACATACAGTACTTTAACCTGCAGTAAAATGAAGTCTAGACTGCATAGAGATAATATAGTTTACATTTCAAAGTAAAAAAACTAATGTGGTTTTCTGCGTGAGTCATACTGTACTTAGATCAAAATTGATCGTGCAATAGTAGGCACCAGGACTAGTAAGCCATTACTTATGGCGCCATTGTAGACTATGGAAACTCAAAACAAGGAAATGCACAACCAATTTTAGTTATGTCTACAAGGAAATATACGATGACAGAGAAAATGTAACCTTTTGGCACACAAGTAACCAAGCAAACCTGGCTGAGTTGTTGATGCTGCTGTAATAAAACACTTTAAACAGCAACGTTTGCTAGCTTTGGGTAAATATTTTTGTCATGCTAAAAATGCTGTTTTGTTTCATTTCTATTACTTTAACGCATCTCCTCTATCCGCCATTATTTAGCAAGTTAGAGCGTGTTCCTCATTGTATGGGCTCAGTGGACAGTGTATTGTAAACTGTTGGATTATGGAGGGAGGCCAAAGAAAACTGTGTCCAGTGACTGCAATGAGATGAGGTGCAGCAGTGGGTGGCGGCAAAATGTTTTAGTCCAGTTGATGTGAGGACAGAGATGTCACTCGAGACTCAGTCTTACATTTCAACATAAAGCCATACCTTCCAAGCTAGAGCCTGATTGTGTTTACATTGTCACTGATTTATTAAAGGTTGCTCTATTTCTGTATGCCTCAGTTGGTAATGAATAAAAACATTTTACATCTAATTTGTTTCTTTAAGCAGTGGCGTATATGTGTGGGGGGAAGGAGTGTGGACATATGTCTTCTAAATCGGCCATGGTAATGATGGCCTTGTGACCTCACGGTCTGAGAAGCCAGGGGCCACAGCAATGCACAAAGCATCAAAACAGTGTTATGAGAAATAAACTGGGGTGTTTCCACTTGTGGGGAATTAATCATCTTTACCAATGAATAACTGACCATCTTAAATCTGACACAAATTCAGTGGATAATCATAATGTTTAATGTACATTTTCCAGTAATTGATTTATGAATACTAAATAAAACCTAAATGTTCTGGTTATAATGATTATTTCCTCTGTAAGTACAGGGAAACGATAAAAAAGAACAAAAGAACATGTTGTCATCTAAGATTAAGAAAAGTATAACTTGTACCACATATTGAATAACACTTGTAAAAAGTTATTTTCATGTTTTATTTTTATTGCAAACAATATAATACAAAAGATAAGCTTTAAGGACAATGGCATTTTTACCTACGGAAACGGCAGTAAGAAGATGACAATGAGATCTAATGGTACTGGATATAAAGTGAGGAACACAACTTTTTCAAAAAGAAAAAAATATCCTGCTGATTCTAGAACGTTCTTTACAACAGAGCTGCAGCTTCCATCGCCACTATTTCATTTGTTAGAATGAAAACATCAAAAACTTCCAGTTTATACAAACAATGTTTTAAAGAAAGACTTTTAAATTGTGTTTATTGTAATTATAGGTAATCTGTACGTAACTAGAACATAAGAAAAAAAAACATCTCAATGGACACATTTACCAATGATAAATAAACACATTTGTACCACATTTAGCAGCAAACTATTCAGCTGAAAACTTGTTTTCATGCAGGTTAGATGCTGCAGAATAAAAAAAGATAATTGCAAATAGTTAATTTCAAATAAAATTAATACTAGAGAATAAATTAAGAAAAATGTTAGCAAATGAAAGTGGCTGTATGATAGAAGCACGACAGACTCAGCTGAGACCTGCCGGCAGCTGGGAAACTAAGGTCAAAGGTCACTTCCTGCAGTATCTCAAGCTGGAAACCAGAGGTCTGCTATGGTTTCTACACCGCAGTGCCATAGAATGGAGCCTCTACTACTCTATTGTGGCCCCAGAGGCACCAATGGTATCAAGGCAGTACCAATAAAAACAAGCATTGCTTAATTACATCTAGCAACACAATAAGGCCCCCTGGTAGATTTACCTGGCAACAAACAAACCAAAAAACAAGGGTGTATATTTGCCTCAAGTTATAGATGACACTGTCATATTGGGGCCAAGATTTTAAAACTATTTTACACAGTCTCACATCTCAGCAGAATTACAACAAAATATATACAGTACAGAGATCCAAAGCACAACAAAGGCTATAAGAAGACGGCAGTGTTAAGTCGAGGGATGTTGCTTGCTTCCTGTACTATGACACATCTATGAGAAAGAAGTAAGGCCATCGAGGCGGTCCCTCCCCAACCTCCCACCCCCCTCTCCTATAGCATTTGCATTTCTGCCCTCAGACGATGACGATGACGAGGGCACGGCACTGATAATGAGGGCAATGAGGAGAGCAGAACACATACACAGTACATACTAAAATAGTTATTACCAATATTTCCTCACAGAGGATTTTCAAATGTTCTCAACGTTATATCTAAAAAAATATAATCACAACTCCAAGCATTACAAAAGGCACTGTCGTGAGCCATTCCAAAGATATATATT
>JAODLL010004207.1:0-11266 GCA_026546735.1 Forbesichthys agassizii | reverse complement strand
AAGACCCAGGACTAGGTGGAGAGATTATATCTCCACACTTGCCTGGGAACGCCTCGGGATCCCCCAGTCAGAGCTTTATGATGTTGCTCGGGAAAGGGAAGTTTGGGGTTCCTTACTGAAGCTGCTGCCCCCGCGACCCGACTCCGGATAAGCGGAAGAAGATGGATGGATGGATGGATAGTTGCATTTTATTTATCTAAGTGTATGTGCTGTAATTTATTCCCAGAGTTTAACAGGTATGCTTTTATCCATTAATTCATTTATTTAGTAATTTATGCAGTTTGTTTCTCCTCCAAGAATTGTTGGCGGGGGACATATTACGAGGGTACACACACGATTGGTCAACATGTTAATTCCATTTGATTACAGGTTTAAAAAGAGAAAAAAATATGTTAATCGTTTCCCCGTCTTCCACTTCCCAACGTGTAGGCTAGCTGCTACAGCATTAATCCATTTTTATAACCACCAAAACAATGTTTTTGGGTGGTGGCACAATTTGCCTTTGCTATGGTTTTCTATAGATCTACTATCTATTTGATTTCATGATGGCTAAATATCAGTTTTCGTTTTCTGAGTCAGCAGTTTAATGATTCCATTGCTTTCGGCAGCACATCTTACGCTATGAGGGCATTGCCATGCGCCAATCCGCTGCAAGGTTACTAATGTGCATCAAAAAACACAATGGCGGTTGTGTGCCGTCAGCATGTCTTGTCTACGCTGTGCTTGCTAACGTACGCACGAGGCCCACAATGCATTTGCAATTGGTGATACACGTGGTGCACAGATCATGGTACGTGTTTACGAATTGCGTCTTAACATTACATACCTATTTTGCAAACTTAAGGCATGATTATAACAGAAGCTGTAATAAACCACTTCCTTCCTCAATAGTAAACATATTATTTTTATTATTATATCATCGTGTTATCCTAAATGTGTGTTCTGGGTCATTGCAGTGTGTAGATGTTGAGGACCTTTCACATCATAAGTGGCAAAACAGATTCGCTCTAGCTGTGCCATTGTTTTCCTATGGGGAGAGCGGTGACGTCCAACTGTGCGGTACCTTTGGTGTAGCGCATCTCCTGAAATTGCCGCCTTGCACTGCGCTCAGTTAAAATAATTTCAACTGCTGACCTTTCAAACAGCAACCAGTGAGATAACATCTGTAGCCTATGTGACTGACAGAAGCAAATCCATACTCTGTCTAATAGTTTGTACAGTTTTTCCGGTAAAGAGGGGTTAGTTTACCCTATGATTAGGTTAATACATTTGGTTATAGTCAGACGTTGAAATGGAGACCACCTGATCGCGGTGCGCAATTGGCTTATCGTGTGAAAGGCCCCTTTGATGAGAGTACCTTGCAGATCTGGATGCTGTAGCTAAGCAGGGTGTTCAGAGTAGTCTTGTTCTTGTGTCTAGGGAGATACTCCTTCAAACTGCTGGCTGGAAGGTACTCCATGATCAGCTTGATGGGCCGCCCCCCTGCGCACATCACACACGGTTATGAATGAGTCACATATTTTGTTATGTATAAAGTACTGTAAAAGTACATGCTTGTCGTTATTTCTGGAGGTCTGTGCAAGTCTACATGTGTGTACTCAGTTTTTCATTTGAGTGTGTTTGCTGTCATTTGGATGTGGGTGTGCTGTATTTTGTGTGCATGTGTGTGTGCTGTATTTTGTGTGCGTGTGTGCCTGCGTGTGCACGTGTTGGATCCCTCCCACTCACCCTCCTCCTGGCAGATGCCTTTGTATTTGACAATATTCTCGTGGTAGAGCTCTTTAAGGATGCCTATCTCACTCCACAGGTTGCTGCTCTGCTCGTCACGGTTCTCGGGTTTCAGGGACTTGACGGCCACCATCTCCCCTGTTCTGTCTCCATGGGGGTCGTAGAGGCAGAGCTCCACCTTGCCAAAGTGGCCCTGAACACACCAGGAACACCACATGATGACTGCATTGACCCGAGTACACACAGGTATTGCATGATATTAGGAAGGGACACTTTTTCCTTAATGGTGGAACACTACTCTACCACCCCCCCCCACCTGCCCACTGCTCCCTTGAGGGATGGGTTACGTGCAGAGAACTAACTTTGCTACATGTATGTGACAATAATAGCGCCTTTCACCTTTAAAAGCTATCATGCAATGTACCTTTAACTCTGAATGTAATGTGTGAAGACACTGAGAAATAAATTACTAATACACTGGGCTGTATCATCATTAATCAGATGAAACTCATACAACCTAAGTGGTGTTGTTAGTGTTAATCTGTACAACACAGTTAGGTGTAGATTGTAGATTGTTCCACTGATTTCAAACTTTGCCTACCAGAGATCTCAGTAATGCTACACATGTCCTCTCTCTGCATCACCGTTATGAGGTGGGTTGGCGTATTGATCTATAGAAACAGATTACCTCTCCCAGGTCTCGGATCTTCTTGAGGAATCTGTTCTCAAACACCGTGGGGTCCACCTCTGGAGTGGGTACAGGTTTGATGGATGGATCTGGAGGGAGGGAAGGGATTTGTTTGTGCACTGTTTGTGCACCGTCGTTTTTGCACGCAAAACAAACCTTTGTGCAACTTATTTTTTTCGCCAATGTTCTTACCAAGGATGCTAAAAATGCTGGAGCAAACTAAGTACAAGCAACAATAGTTGACAGCAAAATACGTTTTAAAATGTGTTTTTAAACACCTACAGACAGACACATCGTCATTGGAACTCAAGGGGAAATTCTACGAAGCAGGTTTTGGCACGCATTGGAATGGATCTTGTTGTTTGAGATGTTACTGACATAGCGTGAAGCATCAAACTGGTATATCTGGTTCAAGATTCAAGTTTAACTTTATTGTTCCACAAAGTGGAGCATTTTGCTTGGGCATCTCACCTGCTACAGCCGTAAAAGTACACGTACACTTTACATGGACATACAGTATGTCATACAGGTTAGCAACAGTGCAAGTTTCAACCTAACATACCTGACATTGTGTATAAGAACAAGAGTCCAGCACAGAACAACATTGCATTATCAGCCACCAGATGGCAGGGCTGAGTTAATGTCAACATGGGGCCTATTTCAGGGGAAGCTCAACTCTGGTGAACTTCCTCAAACACACATTGAGGCAAGTCAACATCTCTCTCGCTCTCAGCAGCTTGCTATTCTGGCTCGCTATAAGAGCTAAAAACATGCAGCGTGTTCAAATACTTGAGCAGATAGCTCTGAACCGCAGCCTCGACTCTGCACACCTCTTCCTGCAGACAAACCTGTCCTCCTTAACAGCGTAAATACTCAGCAAAATTGTTTTGACTCGCACAGTAATTTCCATGTCTTTGCATCCACACGCAATAAATCACACTCAGCAAAAACATCTGTGTGCTTACCCTTTCTCCACCTAGGTTTTTTCTGAGCTAACTAACTAGTTTTAGTTAACCTTTTCTTAATTTACAAAAAATATTATTAGGGAAGTTTGGCAATATATCTGCTGTTTTATTCTGTTTAACAATCTGTTTAATTAGTATTTGCTTTTTATTCCTTTGTCAATGTTTTAGCATTTTGAAAATAATCTTTGAAGTACAGGTATATAATTAAATACTTTTCAGTGCACACTTAGTCATCCTGTTTTCTTTGAGAAGTATAAAGGTCCATATACCATTTTAATCTGCACAGAATCAGAATAAATGGAATAATGCTGCCACCAGAGGGCACAAACACAGCGCACAGCGCTTTTTACATACTTTGTTCCTCCAGCATGTCTATGTCCCTGACAATTGCCCGGAAGAAGGGTCTCTTCCTGGGGTCGTAGTTCATGCAGTGGGTCATCAGCTCGGCTAGTTCTTGGCATTCTGGTGTGACCAGTTGGCACTTTGCAGCGTAGAACCTCTCCTTCTGCTCCGTACCACACATACACACACACCAGGAGATAGAGTGGTTAGAACAACACTTAATAAGACAATTCTAAAAAACTGTTTACTGTAACTAAAGTGCAATTACAGTTAGGTAACTTGGGTCAAATTCAGGACAATTACAAGCAGCAGGGAGAGGCTGGCTTTGATCCCAACCAGGTATTTCCAAGGATACTCAAGCGAGTGTTCGATTCCCGGCAAAAGGTACGATTAAGCCCCATCATTTGCCCTCCTGAGCATCCTTGTGCTGGAAGACTATGCTAGGCTAATGCTGCTTTCACTTGAACACGGTAGACGACAAACACTTTCTGGACAGCAGGGCATCAACGTTCAACAGTATGGCAATTTATACAAATCATTTAATAAAAATATATTCAATACAATTATTTAGCGGGAAATGTTTTATGTAATTGTATTGCGTAATCTAATGTTGTTGCACCAGCACCTTCTCTTTGTCTAGGTTTTCAAATATCCGGATGTACAGTAAATGCTGTTGCGGAGGACTGCAAATAGTTTCAATATTTTAACCGACGCCGGCATTTATTTGCCGTCCTGCTCTTGTCCACTAACATGTTGTCCGGTTTGCCTACTGCCGTGTTCCATGTGAGCACAGCATAGCATGTCTCCCAATACCCTTTGAAATGACACTGTCCACTGGTGATATTCAACACAATGCATTGTCATGCACACTGAACAAAGAGAGAGAGAGTCATGTCCCACCACAGAGATAGACCCCTCCATGGTGGAAGCGTCTTAGGAGCATGGTTTCCCTTACCTCTGTGAGCTTCTTCTCCTTCAGCGGGACCTCCCCATTGTAGCAGATCTCCCACAGGGTCGTGCCGAAGCCCCACTTGTCGGCAGCCACGCTGAGGTTGTTTGTGTTGTCCACGCACTCCGGCGCAATCCACGGGATGCGGCTCACACACTCTGTAAGACACGGGAAAACGAACCACGCCTCAGAATAATAACACAAGCTCTAAGCTCTAAGTCTGGGTTAGGCTACTCATTTACTGGCGTAATGGTACGAAGAACTTGTTAACTACCTATTTGTGAATAGTTTTTTGTACGCCGAATAGATTTGGATTTGAACAAAAAATATAGATAGACAATAGAGACAAAGATATGGCCATAATGATTGGAAATAAAAATGGAAAGGGCGGACTAAGATGGGTGTATCTTTGTTTATTTAACATTTATTGTATTGTACCATTACATGTAAAGCCCTGGGGGGTGGTTGTATAACCACTGATGGTTATACAAGTTGAGCATCACAAGCATTCACGGTTTACAATTTAGTAATGTATATGTATATAGTATAGTATTATAAAAACATTAATTCTGCTATCAGGCACAAACGATGAAAAAGTTAGCACTACATCACAGACAAACCAACGTAACATGTATTACAAGACGTATCACATCTACACTATATTGCCAAATGTTTTGGGATGCCTGCCTTTACATGCACATGAAGGTTAAGGCCATCCCATTCTTAATCTGTAGGGTTTAAATGAAGTTGGCTTCAACTTTTCTGAGAAGGCTGTCTACAAGGTTTAAGTATGTTCATAGGAATTTTTACCATTCTTCTAGAAGCACATTTGTGAGGTCAGGCACAGATGATGACTAGAAGGCCTGGCTCGCAGTCTCCACTCTAATTCATCCCAAAGGTGTTCTATCAGGTTGGTGTCAGTCAAGTTCCTCCTTACCAAACTCGCTCATCCATGTCTTTATGAACCTTGCTTTGTGCATTGGTGCACAGTTATGTTGGAACAGGAAGGGGCCCATCCCCAAACTGTTTCCACAAAGTTGGGAGCAACTTAGTTCCTTTCACTGGAACTATGGGGCCAAGCCCAACCCCGCACCATAATCCCCTCTCCACCAAACTTTATACTTGGCACAATGCAGTCAGGCAAGTACCGTTCTCCTGGCAAGCGCCAAACACAGACTCGCCCATCGGATTGCCAGACAGAAGCGTGATTTGTCACTCCAGAGAACACGTCTCCACTGCTTTGTGTCCAGTAGTGGCGTGCTTTACCCAACTGTATCCAACGTTTTGCATTGCACTTGGTGATGTAAGGCTTGGATGCAGCTACTCTGCCATGGATACCCATTCCATGAAGCTCTCTACACACTGTTCTAGAGCTATTCCGAAGGCCACACTGTTTGGAGGTCTGTAGCTAATGACTCAGTAGCTATAGACGCACAGTGCGCAGAAGGTTGGCGACTTCTGCGCACTGTGCGCCTCAGCATGCGCTGACCCCGCTCTGTGATTTTGTGTGGCCTACCACTATGTGGCTGGATTTATTTTGTTCCCAATCGCTGCCACTTTGTTATAATACTACTTAGTGGAATATTTAGTAGTGAGGAAATTTCACAAATGGACAATAGAATGCACAAGTAGCAACCTATCACAGTACCACGCTAGGGTTCAGTGAGCTCCCGAGAGCGACCCCTTCTTTCACAAATGTTTGTAGAAGTAGTCTGCATACCTAGGTGCATGATTTTATACAACTGTGGCCACGGAATCAATTGGAACAACTCAATTCAATGATTTGGAGGGGTGTCCCAAAACTTTTGGCAATATAGTGCATCACCATGACCGCATTGATTACTTATTAATTGTGATTAAATGGAGGATGACCACACAATTATGATAATGTTAACGCCTGACAGCAGTGGGTCCATCTTGCTTAGATTCACGTTTAATAATTATAGAAATGTACTAGTGAAAGACACTGCCTGGAACAGGCCGGGACCTCTATCCCTCTTGGCTCTCAGCCAACATGTTCCCACAAAGCCACAACTAAGTACTAGAATACTGGCCACAGCCTGGCTGACTGGCAACTGACCGTTCCAATCATTAGTAGTCTATAGCCCCAGACACGCAGGCTCAAACATACTGCCATGCCAGAGACAGGCCGACTGGTTGTCGGCCTCTTTAAAGCCGCAACATTGGCTAATTGAATATAGAACTGTGCAACAACAAATGGCTGGCAAGAATGGAAGAGGGATTAGATCATCATGGAATCTTAAAGTCCTCGTAGGGGACATGAGAAAAAAAGGAAACTTCCGGTCACTAGTTGAGGCGTGTTCCTTTAACTGAAAATTGACAAGAGAGGACAAGAGAGAGAGAGAGCGAGCTAGAAACAGAGCAAGCAAGAGTGCAAGAAAGGAGAGAGAGAGAGAGAGAGAGAGAGAGAGAGAGAAAGAGAGAGAGAGAGAGCATACAAACAAGAGAGAAAAGTAGGTTCTGCTGCAAAGACAGGAATATGTCTCAGAGATGGACATTAGCACAGAGAAATGTCCAAGCCGCACTTACTGCCTGCCCGAGCCGCTATAGCGCTATGCATTTTAAGCCACGCGACGTCTTTAAATCAAATCTAAGTTCTGTTCATCTGTCAAACGCGCATTATTCAGCGCAGCGATCGGCAACTGCTGTCGGGCCGTCGTAACGCTGCGTTTTCCAGCTTCCTCTTAATGTGCTTAACAAGATTAGAAGCCACAGCGATAATAATCATTGAAAGACAAGTTTTGGGAAAGTACAGTTTTACGAGGGCAGTCCACCCACTGCACTGATCATGAGCTAGCGCACACACTACAAATATGACCTAACCACGTACAGGAGAACACACTCTGACTGGAATACTGCATTACTCAGTGATTGACATTAGGGGAGGGGCAAATGAAGAAAATCAAAGAACTGAAGAGAAAATGCTGGGAAGTACGGGGAGGCCTTGGCATTCCCTCGGGCATTGCTGCGCCGGACATTAGCGCAAAAGACATTTCCAGTCTGTCCGCTTTGGTCCGACTGTCCGCGTATCGCGCTGCATTAGATCAGCTCTAATGGACGAGCAGAAATGTGAGGCGCTTGTTTGAGGGGAATTGTGCAATCGGAGATATTACTTTGTCCAGTCGTCCTCACGCAGCCCCTTGATCTACATTTTCCTATGTACAACAGCCACCCAAAGATGGATATCTGGCCGACCATTAACGCACGTTGGCGTGGACATACCCAGTGTGTGTGTGTGTGTGTGTGTGCGCGTCACATTGCACACGGTGGGCTGGTAAACGGTCAACTTAGTAATAAAGTATATGTCTTCTCACATCACAAACTGACATGGCAGTTGCAGCATAGGCAACAGCCTGTCTGCTCGGCCTATACAGCAACAATAAAGGCCCTGGAAACCCCGTAGTCTCCATTAACAGATATTGCATATGAATATTCAGAAAGTGTAGGCAGCTGTTAGTATTGGAAGTAAGTAGTATTGGCCAATCAGGTCAGACATGACACAGGTGTGTGTGTGTGTGTGTGCTCTAACCCTCTCTGTTGAGCACAGTGATTGGGATTCCTGGATCACTGAGCTTGATGAAGGGCCCTCCTGCCTCATCAGAGCCCACACCAGTCCTGGCCAGCAAGATGTTCTTGGTGCACACAAAGCCATGAACCAGCTTTTTGTCCTCCTACACACACACACACACACACACACACACACACACACACACAAACACAGACGCGCACGCATTAGCGATTCACACAAGGCGCATGCATGTCGTAAGCTTGTGTGTGATGCACCGTACCAGGTAGCTGAGGGCTGAGGCCAGCTGCTTGGCCACCTGGAACTTCCATGGAGTTCCGAGCTGGCTGTGCTGTCGCTTCATGAACAGGTCCAGTGGGCCATGCTGAACAAACTCCTCCACCATGATATCTACATACCACACGCACGGCCAAGGATTACACACACACACACACACAGAGACTCGAGCTGCACTGTATGTACTCTCTAGGTTGCGGACACACACAAACACACACGCACAAACACACACACACACGAGCTGCACTAGGGCTATGTATTGGCAAGAATATGGCGAAACGATACTGTACTTATCACGATACAGGTGCCACGGTTCGATGTGCTGCAATACCGTTTCTAAATTGTGGAAAACACTTTCTCAGGGACCGCGAATGGAAATAAACTTAAAGCTAAATCTGGTAACAAGCATCTTTCCTCCCTTCTGAGGTTAATGCATTTATAAATCAATACAGTGTTTTAGAGAATCGATATATCATTGCGCAACGTAATATCGCGATACTCGGGTGCATCGCTATTTTCCTACAGTACGTGCTCCAGGTAACGGACACAGACACACACACACACACACACACACACACACACAAGATGCACTGTACGTACTCTCCAGGTTGCGGACACACACTCCGTACAGCAGCACAATGTGTTTGTGGGACACCTGACGCATCATGCTGGCCGTCTCAAAGAACGCCTGGCGAGGAGACACAAAGACAGGCTTCACATGAGATCAACTGAATAGTGCTCCACCACACAGCTCATGTTTGGGTATTAATACGCACAGTGCACTGCCAACATTATGGGTCATTATTAATGGATAGACAATAAAACAACCGGTGGCCAGTTTTCACCTTGACCGGTTTAAATACCAGGTAAATCATTTGTTTAATAATTGTGTGTGTGTGTGACTGCGTGCGTATGTGTGCGTGCGCGTCTTACCAGGGATATGTCCCTGTGTCCAGAGCCCAACACCTTGAGGACCACCTTGACATCCTGGAAGGACGAGTACCCTGAATCCTCTTCCTCTTCGCCCTTCACGCGCAGTGTTCCCAGGAAGATGTTGGTTTTGGTCCCAGGCCCGAGGTGTTCCTCCTGACACAGCGGGAAAAGACGCGGGCCTTTAAAAGGTATAGTTAGCTGTTGCAAGCTAAATGTAAGCAAATACACTTTTGATAAATTCAACAAATATCTCTTCACATTTCGCTATCTTACCGAAAAAATAGCCCTAGCTCCGCAGAGTCAATACTAACAAACACCGCGCGTATCAACAAAGCCGTAGCACTATGCAGTGGTGTCATCACCAAGGAAGTAGTATTGCCAAATGTTCTCATCAAAAATATAAAGGATTCATGAATCAACCTATTTGTATGCGGTTGTGTGTTTTAATGTGAAATATTTGATTGTAATAATGAACCATAGGCTACATTAACAGTTTTCCACAGAAGACATGGGCCCAGCAAAACGCATAGAACAATAATTGAGCGGAGGGGCTGGGGGTCCTCCTCCAGGACATTTCTTTGCATAATGATTTGCTTAATTTTCTGAACAATGTGTGCCATTTTATTGGGGGCTTTGATATTGTGGGGGACGCATCTCCATGACTCAAATGGATATGGCTTAAATGTCAAAGGTACGGAACATTTATAAAGTAATACGTGGAAATTAACTTCACAAATATACATTTGCTTGTTGCTACACATCAGCTGTGCTTTAAAGTCTAACTATGATCCATTGATCTGCCTGTGAATAGTGAGAGCCGCAAACTCTTCTCTGATTTGTTTAACATTCATATAACAACTAGCGTGTTATTCCCTTTGCTCAATATCGTAGTGGAAAACAAAGTGTCTCTTTTCTTTGAATAATCACTATCCAGCAAGCAATCAAGCATCAATATCTAGAGCTGAGATCTCAGTGCCATCAAAGAGTGATACGCATATAGTACTAAGGTGATGTGCAGCTTAAAGTTGGGCTGTAATTGGGTTTGGGTTTCAAAAATACCCGTACACATGCGAGTTCGGGTCAGGCTCCTACAGATTCAGAATTCTGTCGGTCTTAGGCCATGTCGGGTTCAACATTTCAGGCACGATTAAAGCCAATTACCACCATTTTGAAATACGCTTGACTTCAATGTCATCTCACTAACCCACCCTGATTGGTCCGCCAGTAGGGTGACTGTGAAAACGTGAAAAGAGTTTCCAGATTATACTATTTAGCTGAATGCAACTATAAAATTAGAGCCACGCTACCTGATGCACCCCACCCCCACAACTTTGCAAACCACAGCACTACCTGGGCAGCCAGAGGGAGAGGCCATTACCTGGGTGATGTCCTCCTTGAGTATGCGGTAGAAGCTAAGCGGGCTGTACCGCTCAGCCGTCTGAAGGACCTTCGTCAGAACCAGCAGGTTGGACACCTCTGCAACACACACACACACACACACACACACAAAAACACTAAATACATGCTCATACATAGAATACATGCACACAGAATACATGCACGCTCATACACTGAACGCATGCACGCATAATACATGCACGCTCATACACAAAATACATGCACGCTCATACACTGAACGCATGCACACATAATACATGCACGCTCATACACAAATAAACATAGCTGTTTGTAATATGGCCTAAACTAATTCATGTGCCCTGTTTTCCTTAAACTTCTAAAAGCTCCATGTTGCTAGTTGGTTTTTAATTCTGTTTCTAACGTAGTCTGAGTGCGTGCTACATGTTGAGGGCTCTGATTCTTAGTGTGATGTTTTAATT
>JAODLL010004206.1:0-11267 GCA_026546735.1 Forbesichthys agassizii | reverse complement strand
ATATAATGTATTAAAATGTATTTTATGTTATTTTAGTTTTTCAAAATATATTTAAAAATCTATTACTAATTAATTGACTAAATTCATGAACATTTTAACTTAGACATGGTAATTGAAAAATGGCGTGAAGCAAGCAAGTCTATGCAACTTTTTTAATTAAATATGAAGGCAGTTTAAAATGAGGCATTTACCTGATAAAGTATCCTCTCTGATTGACAGAAACATGCAACAAGTACCCTAGACACACTGGACATTCTGACACATATGTGTAGTTACCACCAAACACCAATAGGGGGCATGACGAATCAGCAATATCAGATTACGTACAGGATGGCATAAAAGGAGATGTACTAAAATGAAATATGTGATGAAATCAATATGAATATTAATATGAAATAAACATGATAATAATATAGTTTTAAATGTATCAATGTCACTGTCTTCATCAGGGTGTCATGTTTTATAAACTAAAATAATATGTATTATAAGCCATAAAGCTCCATATGGAGCAGATTTTACAAATTGCATCAAAGTTGTTTATGACCCAGTGAAACAAAACACAATCAAACATGAAGACATAATAACACATCTAATTGTAAAACAATTATTTATTCATATATTTTCTCAGATTCTGCTTACATAACCCGGGCAGTATAACTTTTAGAATGGAATGTACAATATTGCTTTTTTTTTTAATTGCGGCCATTTGCGCAAAATGACGAATATGTAACAGACTCCTGAAATCATAGTAACAACGCCAATGGAAACCAGACACACACACACACACACACACACACACACACACACACACACACGCGCACACACACACGCACACACACACTTGAGCCTTGGTGACACATGACTGAGAAGCACAACTGTGTCCCACCCAGAAAGGAGGAGGAGAACGTCTAGCTATAAGGTTGTTAGAGCTGCACTAGTGCCGTACCAGAAGCCCCCCCACAGGGAAATCACAGGCTCAGTCAACCAGCAAGCTCTGCCTGCTCTGCTGCAGTCTGCATGCAATGCCGTACCTCCAGCCAGCTCAACAGGTTCATTAGTCGTACAAGGTTACACAGAGAAGCAGCCAGCTCAGAACACACACAGATAAAGCTTCTCTACACCGGCCCTTTCACACGCCGTTATGCAACAAATAACACTGGGCCAGATATACGATTAATGTTCACCGCTGCAACATGAAAGAAGCCCTTTATGACATGTTAAGGGGATGTGGCGCTGCAAAACATCACATAACACTCTAGTAATAGTAATAATACTATTATGAGAATGTGCTGCATGATTATCACATTCACGTCGCAAAAATGTTGTTTGAGTATCGGATTTCTTCACGACGTTATTCCTAAACAGACATTTATTTAAAAGGGGACCACAGAGGTTCCTTCAGCGCCATTAGTAGTCAGTCAGTCAGGGCAAAGCTATATGGCCCTGGGGGGACCCACCTCATGCAAAGGAAGCAAGCCCTTCTCCCTGTCAATACAGACTCTATGAGATAGAGGATTGCATTGGCCCTGAAGCGCTTCCCCGAAGCTCTGCTTGACTTCCACCACATTCAGTCACTAAACTAATAGATCAACCCCAGAATGGCTCATTGTTCGTAAATAGAGTATATACTGCATACTGTACACTCACACCTGTTCCCTGTTCCCACATAAGGCTACACTTCATGAGGGATTTTAATCCACAACCTTTGACTCACTTATTGTTGGACAAAAGATGAACAAGCTATCCATTGTCCTAGTGAGTCACTTAAGAATTAATGTTTTATGTTAATGTTCTCTTATCGCTGACATGGAGGGAACAAATTGGAGAGTAATAATTTAAGAAGGATATAGTCAAGCCCTCTACTGTCTTTCTGGAGTCTCCCGGGCAGATGTACTAACTTGTTAGCACACATTTGAGGCTTAACGTGTGCCTAAAAACATGTCATGGGACAGTACAGTATGTATGAACAGAGCACAACGTTTTGACTAATACAGAATGGTGGGGTTGTGCTTTCCTTACTAATGCATGCCTCTGCATCTGAGGATTGAGGGGAACATGGGGAATAGCATGCAAAACCATTGGAGGATAAGCGACAGGAGAGACTGATTACCTATTCCATTGTAGTCTACTGTATGTCTGTTTTGTGAGATTTCTCCACCTCTGTAAAGCAGGTGTAATCCAGATAGCGTGTTTGCTTGCATAGGGGAAACAATGGCAGAAGTCATCTGAGCCAGATGAAGACACAGGCCAAGGAGGCGTGCTGAGCGGATTTGCTCGCTTGTGCAACGTTGAAAGCAACCATTGTTTGCTGTTTAATGTATTGCAATCTTTTTTGACTTCTTCCACGTTCCTGCAGGTAGCAAATATGCCGGTATTAATTACATTTTAAATAGTCACCCGAACGGAATATATTTTAGGTGAAGGTGAAATAATGCCCGTTATCTGTATACTGTATGTTGGATGATACAACATAGACAATCTAATGCATGATTGCTAGACCTGTTTTCTTTTTCTGAGAGTCCCATGATGCCATTGCTTTTGCACGCCACATCTTACGGTTAGAGGTCGGTGCCATGCGCTGATTACACGATCAGCCAGGGGGTTTTATATAACGTAATATTTAAAGGCATGCGCTATCTGCGGTCTGCTGGCCAAGTTTGTGTTTACACTCTGCTCGCTAACATACAGACATCTGCCCCGCAGTTTAGGGGCATTTCATGTAACAGACTGCCAAGATGAATAGATGGTGTGTGCGTGCGTGCGTGCGTGCATGCGTGCGTGCATGCGTGTGTGTGATTGTGACAGTTGTGTTTTCAGGCATTCTGCTCAGGCATTTTTCTCAACTCTTTAGAAGATTTGAAGTTCTAAAAATGTTATTGACTATTCCATCCAATAGAGAGCATCCCTACTGGCCCTCAGTAGTTTGTCTGTGTGTGTGTGTGTGTGTGTGTGTGTATGTGTGTGTGTGTGTGTGTGTGCGTGCGTGCACGTGTGCATATGTGTGTGAAATAACAATTTCAGTATTTTAACGTACACTAATTGTATGATTCTGACACAAAACACAATCCATCTCCAATACACAAAAATGTTTTACCTACAGTCTTATCTACAGTAAGATGTTTTGTATGATTTGACAATGTCTTACACTCATTTCCGGAGTTATTGCCTAATGGTATACAGTAAACTTATCCTTTTCTTCCCATACTTGTTACACGATGATGAGTTCCCTAATGTGAAGTGTTGGTGCATGCAGCACATATACAGCAAAGTAAATTACATGCACTATGAATGCAGGTCTCAATAGATAGGCATCACCTGTTTAAGCTAGACGGCACTGCTGTGTATCTGCCACATGTTGTGACATTTTTCAGAAAGCGATAAAACACACATTGCAAATTACATTATGATAACATTGTTGATATGAGGGAGTGAAGACACTGATCGCTGTAACAAAAATAATACATTCTGTAGATAAAATAGGTTGGGTCAAACGAAATGGAGAGAAAACTGGAGCTGTAACTAGAATCACAGTAAATAGTGGGAGAGAGAGAGAGAGAGAGAGAGAGAGAGAGAGAGAGAGAGAGAGAGAACTGCATACGTGCATCACTGGTGTGTATGTATGCGTGCTGCGTTGTGTATTCACATACAATCTCAGTATAAAATGGTTGAATGGAAACATGGATGCCTTCCCCTCACCCATCTCCATTTTGAGTCTTTTCCAATACTCAACAACACTCAACCAGGAGGATCTCAGGTGTTTCAGGAGCCACTTAAGAGTATCTTCTCTAGCTTCTTCCGCTATCTCTATTTACCAAGCACTTCTGACATCCTCAAGACATCTCAGAGAAGGTACATATTTGCAAACATCTGAGTGTGGATGGCAATAATTTGTACATCTGTAAAATCCACTGAGAACATTGTTCAATAAATATTAAAAGACAATGTCACATGATGTCAACGCTCGTAAATATTGTATGTATTTGCAAATGCTATTATTAATTGAATTTGACATAACAGCATCGGAACTAGTTGAGAGAGAGAACCACAACAGTGAACCACTTCGGCAGAACACAAGCTAGAGTTATGAATGGAGAATATTTGTCTGTTTCTAAGGCCATTGGTGGGGAGGGGTGACCCAAACAGCTGGTAATGCCTCCACAATCTAAATGAACAACCTGTCACCCTTATAACCTCAGATGCACCATGAATCAGTCCTGGCTGGTTCTAAAGGACAACAAAAGAGGGATTACTATAAACTCCAAAATCACATTTACTGCACCTGCCTAGCCAAATTGTATATTCGTTTTCCCATATGCAAGATCTTTTATCACCCTACTGACCTTGTGAACATTGACTATATCCCTTAAGTGTGTCCTTCTTGGCTTGAACGCCACGCACGTTCAATCTCAACACATCGCAACACATCAGGGAACGCTTATGAACACTGCAAACACTAAACACCTACATGATAATGAAATGTGATAAAACTCTTGAATTTTTTTATAACGTACGATAGAGCGACATAGAACGAAGGTCTATTAAATGTTTTTTTTTTTTTTTTTTTTTTTTGTAATTCGAATATTTGCTTTGGTTAACTAACTGACGCATTACTGGCCCAAGTGAAAGAGCATGTCCCTCTGTACGCTTTGCATTATGCCAATCAAAACTGCCTCAGGAAACAAATTTGATCTACGAGTATGTTGAGGCATTGTGACAGGAACAAGTATTGCCATTGCCCGGGAAGTCGAAAGGGTCGTCTGCGCTTCAAAAGACACAAAATCGTACAGCATATTATCACCGCACACCAATATGTTTTTACGCATGGAGAGACTGCGCCATCCCCGTCCGTGCACGCCTATAGACCCCTCCATCGTAGGCTACAGCCAGCGGCGCGCTACGGGCAATGCACCTACCTGGTTTTTATGCCGAGTCCCATCTTCGAGTTCTGAAGTGCTGTTCATGATCCCCCATCGGTCTTTTACCATTCTCCGGAGAATCTCTTATACATCCGCCCGGTGTAGCAGGCAGCAGAGAGGAAAATCGTTCTTTTTTAGGTTTCCTTGGGATTTACTCCATAGAAAGGTGTTTTAATAAGCATCCACTACAGCAAGGGAGGTACAACTATATGCGAGCTTTACAGTCCTACCACCAGCGCCGAGGGAAACTACAACCACACATGCAGTACACATAGGCGAATATTACGCACTTGGCGAACTTGAATTCCTTTAGTGTTTGCTTCCGTTATGTTGCACGTTATTCCATTATATAAACACTGGTGCGGGATCCCTTTGTAATTTGGCAATTGAATTAAAATTTTAATTAATTAAAAAAACACAAAAAAACATGTTTAGGTAGCTTTCTTTAAAAAATATCCAATTTGTTTCCAGAGAACAGCAGATATGCGCGATTCAATTCAAGAATATTTGTATGATGATTTCTTCTTTTCCTTAAAATACACAGTGACCATTTTCATACAACCTTTGTTCCGAACAGTTTAAAAGATGCCACGATACTTTCCAACTGTGTCCGGTTTCAGTGCAAACGGTAATTCATGTTTGCGGAATTTAAGCGCCCTTGATTCCGTCCATTGGAAAACGAAACCCCGGTGTCGATGCTACCGGGGAAATCTGCTCCTTCAGTTGCCCCAGTTTACAATATAATCTGCATGAAGGTATTTCACAGAGATGCCTCTGACAAGAAATGTGCAGTGGGGAGATTAACGTGCTCCGCTAGTCTGCCGCATGGGGCGCTTGGTGCCTCACACTGTCAATCAGCGCGTCCCACTGGTACGCGCGGCGCGCTCGACAGTCGCGTTCCAATCTGCCCTGCCCTCTTTACGAAAACGTGTGGCGCTTCCACGATGACTGGTAGACATAATCCCCCTCCTACATCCCATATCTACAACCCCGGCCTCAACCATATCATCATCTGACAAATCGAAGCGTGACTTATAGGAACTAAATCTCTGAGGCTTGTTAGTTTAAACCCCCCCATTAAGATGAATATTTTACATGTTCAAATCTTCTTCTTTCAACCTGCTATCAGAAAGCATTGGATGGGCCCTATTTCAACCACTGCACCTCTGTTGTTATATATTTTTGATGTAAAATGTAAAATGTTGAAGCAGCTGTCCTAAAACCTTTTCTGAAACATGGCAGTTACCCGTGGAGAAGGTTAGTTGGAGATAGAGCCAACAATACAACAATTAAAAATAAATAATTATAAACATTTAAAATCCAACACCATGTGACTCCTGGTTGTGAGTTATATATCTGCATGTTATTGTATATGAATCCTGGTTACTTTGTGAGGTAAATGTATTCTCTTTCAAAACATCACACCATGGACAAGCAGTATTCTATATTAAAAGTACAACTGGGACATACAGTACTGTCTGTGGCGGAGAGCATTTGTGCAAAAACATAACACCTTTAAAAACAGTACATAGGTGTAAGACATAAACTGTAAAGGCATGTAGACAATTTTCTAATGGGTATTGGATCCCCTCCATAAGGTGCACTCCTCACCTGCCTTACTGCAGTACATCACATCAAGAACCCTTCTAATATCACCCCCGGCCCACTGCTAAAGACATGAGACATGTGGACTAGGACTATAGAAGACCATGCATCCTACAGCATAAGTTCTGCAGGGAGAGTAGGGGAAGATGCAAACCTCTCAGTACTCAGACAACACACAGTCCTCTGTTCATCCCTGGCACAAGACCTAGCCAGCATTATTAGGTTACAATGCAATCAGGTAGCTTACAAGACATTTGCAGTGGAGGAAATAACATTGCTTCAGTTCTCTGTGGACCTGTTCCCCAGGTCGATGTATACTGCACGTAAAAGTATGTCTGCGGCACAGTGCTTGTCTTCATCCTGGATACTTGAAGTTCTTTGATACAGGGAGCACATTAGTGGCCCTTTGGCCAACAGCACCACACCAGGGGCACAATACCACTGGCTGACAGTTTGAATATGGATTCTGTTTATGTTGAACTATAATACTATTGACTAGTTAGTAACTGTATTGCCTTTCACTGGCTACATACGCTCGTCTAACTCTCAACAGGAACGATGTCATTCAGGTTCAGGTGATTCTACTGCTGGTGGCGCACTGTTAATGTTCCGCATCCACAGAACATTAGACATTCTTCCAGCTACAGTAGAATCTTATGGCTGCAAGAATGTGTTTATCATGCTCCCTTTCTCGTCATGCTGTCGTAACACCTGGCCTTCGGGAATCAATGAAGTCGTATGTGATCTTACATGGCCTTGTGAGCACCACTAACATTGGTAATGTAGGTGGCTGGGGAAGGGGGGTGGGGGGTGGGCTGACTTCACAAAGTTAAATGCCGCTGTACAAAACTATCTCCTATAGGTCATTGAGGCTCAGAATTGCTCAGCCTCACAAGAAGAAATGGGTTAAGGTATTATTGTTATAATGTGGTCTAATGTGGACTGAAGAATGTCATTCATAACATAGACAGGTTTAAGAAAAATACTCTTGGCGGAAGCTAGCCTCACGAGACCAGCTTCAGTTTGACTTTGCCTCGAGAATCAGTCTGGAGAGTTGGAAATCATTGTGTTTTAGGCCTGCATAGAATCAGTCTTTAGAGTTGGAAATCATTGTGTTTTAGGCCTGCATAGAATCAGTCTGGAGAGTTGGAAATCATTGTGTTTTAGGCCTGCATAGAATCAGTCTGGAGAGTTGGAAATCATTGTGTTATAGGCCTGCATAGAATCAGTCTGGAGAGTTGGAAAGCATTGTGTTTTAGGCCTGCATAGAATCAGTCTTTAGAGTTGGAAATCATTGTGTTTTAGGCCTGCATAGAATCAGTCTGGTGAGCTTGGAAATCATTGTGTTTTAGGCCTGCATAGAATCAGTCTGGTGAGCTTGGAAATCATTGTGTTTTAATCCTGTATAGAATCAGTCTTTAGAGTTGGAAATCATTGTGTTTTAGGCCTGTAAACCTAGTGTGTGGCCAATCAGTGTTGTACTGTTAACTATAGGTGTGGTTAAGGTGTGACAAAGGCGACTTGTAAACAACAAAAAATAAACAATGGCGGGTCCAACAGAAGTTAACATAGGTGATGCAATATAGCAGAAGTCGGCAACCTTTTTGATTTGAAGTGCCATTTTCAAAATGTCTTGTTAATCAGTGTGCCATATAAGGTCTAAGTTTAATTATGACATCACATCAAAATAGAAAAAGGAATTTTATTATTTTAGTCATTTTATTCCAGCTACAGGCATCATGAATAGCAACATTTCATTAAAAAAAAAAAAAAAGTTTTCTTCCATACTCGGGATATTATAATTATTGCCCATGATGGCACGCGCGCCTAAGTTTGCTGACCCCTGCAATATAGCATCAGTTTTATTAGAATTTATTAGAAGAGCAAAGTGTTTTCTCAATGGAAAATATGTGTTCACTCTTCTCCCCACTTTTCAGCTGCAGGAGTGGATTTAACAACACGCTCTGCTGGTTCACAGGTTCGTCCAATCATCTGTCAAGTATTTTTTTGAACGCGCCTGTGCTTTTAGAACAGCTTCAATGTATGGCTTCCCAGATTGATGTGTATTACAGACACAGATATCTGGCATGTAAGGTTAGGATGAAACTGCAGTATAGGCTGATATTCCTTCACAGTCAATAAATCAATATTGATTTAACAATTCTCATATTGAACACACATATGAATGAGTTATTGTCAGATATATGTTGAATCAACGGTTTCACTGTGAACATAATATTATTTCAGCTACAGTATATACTTTATCATTGATATTCCCAAATTACATTTCTGGATCCAATCCATAGGCCCTGTCAAAAAAACTAGGCCATCTATCATCTGTCAACGTGGACAACATGAGTTATGCTTACTGCAACGCAAGACAGCCTGGACCAAATGTCTTTTTACCACCTGGGGTCATGATTCCTGTTTTATAAACCGTTCAAATGTGCCGACTATGTGCAGTCTAAGAACAAACCACGGGGGGACTCAATCTGGCCTATATTCTTGAAGGGTTGAACACAAACGGTAATACTAATAATAATAAAGTAATTTTCCCCATGAGGAACGAGCTGTGACTTTCTTACCCCGGGGAGAAGTGTCAGAGCTGCCAGATGTACTGTTTAGCAGGGAACTGCATGTTCAACATGGGAGGTTGCAGCTGGTTGCAAGTTCCTAACGTCTGCTCAGTTGGTAACATGTTTCTCTTTGCTGCGTGTGCACGCGCGTGCGTGCGTGCGTGTGCGTGTGCGTGTGTGTGTGTGTGCACAAGCATGTGTCAGATCCAGCTGCTGTTGTATCGAAAGGTCGCAAAAGTCGTAAAGACGCGATGAGCTGAAGCCCACATGCAGCCACCCAGAAGAAATCGAGCATCTCCTCGGCCTGGCCAGAGCGTACAAAAGGTGCCCTGCCTGTTCTTCTCGGCTGTGGTCACGCCATCCCGTGTGCAAACAGCCATGTGTGTCTCTGCAAGGCTCCTCTCCTTGTTAGCCTCGGTGATAGCTATTCCTCGCACGTGGTTGTGTTTTGTGCTTTTTAACGCATGGAGTGACAGCAGGACTCGGTGGAACGATCTGCCCTTCCTTCCTGGAAAGACAGGCCTGTGATTCGTAGCGTTTGGAAGTAATTGATTACAACAAAAAAAAAAAAAAGAAATCCATTACATCACCAGCTAAAATAGGATATATAAGATAAGATTACTTTTTTCTATACATACAAGAGACCAGAGACAGAGAGGTACGTTTTACAAGTTTATTCAAAAGTGAATATGCCTTGATTCTGTTCTCCTTGCTTGCTGGGTTGGCACTGGTCCAGAGTTACTATGTCACATGAAGGAAGAGACAGCTGACAGACATTCCCCTTCACGTCTGTGCTCAGCTGCAGGGTTTAGGAGAGAGGAGTCCACTACCTCCACACTTGCTCTCTCCAGATTGTCTGGTCTCTGACCGCTTTATTCCCTGCCTGGGATCGATTGGCTGACGAGCCCCACCTGGGTCTTCCCCAGTGATTGAGGCACCTGGCGTGGCTGTATAGCATCCCTCCCACACCAGGCCTCACAGGGAGACTGTTCCCTGGGGTCGGACAGGGGGGCTGTAAGCAGCCGTGACGTGTGCCGATGGGTGGTACTACAGCCTATAGGACCAACTGCAATACACACCCCATTCATAAATTAATTAGCGGTTTATCTGCTTCGCTAAATGTATTTGCAGGTGCCACATTTGGTTCATATGGTGGTTAATAATATTCTCTTGGTTCTTATCCTTAACATATATCCTACTTTTAGTGTAAATGATACATATTAAACAAAACAAGCCTACAAATATAAAAAAGTTATACAAAAGAAGTAACCACCCATTCCTGGTGATTTGTAAAGGGACTGATTTACAAACAAATCAGGGGAAGAACCAAGCCGAATAAACTTACATAAGTAACATTGTTGACTATAAAAAGCCAGAAAGCTTAAAGAAAGATGATACTATTTCAGATTATAACCTTGTACTATAGCCAGTACAACTAAAGGAGAGTATGGCATCTAGCTCAATATGCTTACATGTACATTATAGGCTGTGCAGGCATATTCCCGAACCCCTCCAGGGCTTAATTTCATCTACACACCACATGGTTTGTCAAAACAGAAAATACTCCTCTTTGCCTATACTGTACATACTGTACACTCTGCAGAGAACAGCTGTTTCACATTTGTGTCAAACAGGAGACAAAGGATTCGTACAGTTGCAGTGCAGACGTGTGTTATGTAAGGGTACTCTCCCCATTTTGTGAAACGGTTGGGAGAGTCGACTTGTTAGTGACATTATATGTGTATAATGTCCGCTGTGGTGCAGCCAGTTGGCGGACAAATCTGAAAAGCAAACAAAGCAAAACAATGCTTCTGTAGCCACCATCTAACATGGTCGGCACCGCCACAGGAAAATCACTTTACAGTTGTGCTCCCCTGCTAGAGCAGACTTCCTAATGAGAAGGCCACACACAGCCTCGTCCAGTGTAGCGCGTAACGTGTGCTGCCAAGTGTGATACACACACACACACACACACTAATCCATATACTTCACACATAAAAAAGCTCCTATAGCAGATACACATTCACCACTATGCCTGCACAAGCACACACACACACACTCACAATCACCCCAACACGTGCACACACACACACACACACACACACACACACACTAATCCATATACTTCACACATAAAAAAGCTCCTATAGCAGATACACATTCACCACTA
>JAODLL010004205.1:0-11269 GCA_026546735.1 Forbesichthys agassizii | reverse complement strand
TTGGGGGCGCGGTGGGTGTGTGTGGGTGTGTGTGGGGGGGGGGGGGTTGGAGAAGTGTGGGGGCTGCAGAGCACAACATCAGTCACTACCATGGGTAGTCCCCCACCAATCGCCAACTTACTTTCCGCTGTTCTTTTCTGCGTGACCTTGACCTGACTTTGGCAAGCCTTTGACAGCGCGAGTCCTTGTTGACACCGGCTGATCTGAACGAGCCCGATGTGCCGCGCCACAGCCTGGAGGCACGTTGGAAATCAGAGCGCCACGCGATACTGTGGCGACTGCACGACGACGCACACAACAACAGGTGAAAAGGTGGCCGCCTCGGGGCTGAAGAGCTGTACTGTAGGTAAGCTTCAACAACCATTGAACTACAAACATCTATCAAGCTATTAACTCCATAGTATCAGAAAAGAAACACATTTTTTTTAGTTACAGTACATTCTATGTCAAACCATGTTAGCAGAACCTATTTTTATTTAAACTACATAACTTAGTGTGATAATCTTGTTTTTAGATGTAAAATCCAATTGGACTTGGTCTCTCATATAAATGGCTTATCTAGTAACATAATTTAAGTGACTGTGCACTTAGTTTAAGAAATCTTATTAAGTGAATTTCACTTACTGCACTGGCAGCCAGTTTTGCTTGTTTTAAGCATAAGCAAGCTCATAACTAATATATATGCACTTATATTTGACAGGGCTTTTTTTTCAGTGAGCACGAGGCTTTGAGGCCCGAGTAACAGCCCTCATTAGTACTAATTAGCTCTTCCCTTAAAGGAAAATGCTAGCACACTTTTCCAATAGCTTATGCTTATGCTACATGCTTGCTATTCCACTAGATAGAAACGGGCTGGTGTAGTTCTATCTGGTGACATGTCATGTTTCCACTGGCTGAGGGGTGCGTGTGCTTGTCGTGACGCCTGTATCTGTTTAGCACATTGACTCAGCAGGTCACGGGTTAGCTGGCTCAGCCTCGGCACCATAACAGCCCTTTGAAATCATTAAGTAATGAAGTCGGTGCCAATCAAATATAAATGTATCCACAAGCCAGGGCCCTTTTATGTTTCAAAACTATAAATACTCTGCGTAGAGGCCTTGGATTTCCATCAGAGCCAATATATTAAAGACACTTAAAAACATCTGTTACCCCCCAACCTCCCCCACGCCTTTCCAAAGGAGAAAAAAACATCTAGAAAAGTGTAGGGCAATTATACTATAGCTATTCACCATGTTACATAAACCGCTAAGTAATTCCTCAGTATGCTAATAAACACTTCATTTCTGCACAGACCATGTACTAGTATAACTGATTGAACTGTTGTATTGAAACACAGCTGAATACAAAAGTACACACACACACACACACACACAATGTGTATGTATGCACATCATCTCTCCAACATCCAGTCAAACAGCCGGGCCCTTAAGATTCAAGTCATGTGATACAGTACTTTTAGGCACAGTCAGAGCTGACCTTGGCACGCATATCCATAGTCGGCGTATTTCCAAACCCTCTCTAGGGTAGCCCCTGTCCTGCAGCTTATTGGGGGAGAGCCAGCATCTCATTCCAGACAGGCCGTAATCTGGGAGGCAAACGATAAGGCTGAGGTTTACAGGAAGGGCTTTGCACGCTCACCTCAAATGTGCATTTAAAATCCCTCAAGTAATCTTTAAGCTCATTTAAATCACTACACTAGCAGTAGATATGGGTTGGGTGGGGAAGAAGTTCAACAGATTCACCTCTGTTGTTCCTCTCTCCACCAAAACTGAATGTAACTGGATGTGTGCCGCCATTGACATGGCAATGGCATCTAATGACTTGCCTAAGAACTGTATTTTCTGTCATAGCAAATAAAAAACAGCCTCAACTGCTACTGAATAGCAATTTGTGGAAAGTATATTTTTAGAATTTGCAGTTCTTTCAGTGCTTCTGTTTTTCTTTTGATATACAGTATACTGTATATAGAAACATGTGCATGCTATAAAATTTCAGATTTCCTTTTTTTTTTTTTTTGCATTGGCGGCCTTAGTTATATTTGTGAGCATTTTGTTTTTGCATATTATCAAAAAAAAGAAAAACTGTCATTAAAATGTATTCCCTTTGACATTACTAAATATAAGTCTTTCTTGGTTGTTGTTTTTTCATCTTTGCATTGTCTTTTAACATTCACACATTATTTTTTGTACAAAAATACAAAAGAGAAGGCAAAAAATAACACCAGTTTCAAGCACACAGTTGGAATTATGTTTTGTCCCAGTTGCATACATTGTTTTGCATATTTACCAGTTATAGTAGATCTTGCTGTCAGCACATATATTAAGCTTTACTTGCTTCTGTTCAGCCAATTCACATCAATGTCAAGGGGTTGTTATAGGACTATGCAGTGGAGGGTTGTTATAGGACTACACAGTGCAGGGTTGTTATAGGACTACACAGTGCAGGGTTGTTATAGGACTACGCAGTGCAGGGTTGTTATAGGACTACACAGTGCAGGGTTGTTATAGGACTACACAGTGCACGCTACACACGACAGAGAGGGCTTGAAAAACGAATCCTCCCCTTTCTGACAAAATGTATGTAATTAGTTTTGACAAAAAACAGGCCAAACGTGTATGTTTACTTCATTAATACTTATGTTTGTGCCTTGCGTACAGGCCATGAAGAGATCTACTATAGCGCTACAATAAACCAGAACATTAAAAGTGACCCAGATACCTATGATACAATATTTCAGCAGATAACTGCTAATAGGACACACAAGACACGACTCGATCAGATGGAATATTCAATTAAATTCAATTGAAATATTCAATTGAAATATCCAAAGGTGCACAGGGGTGTCTTTTTTTTTTTTACAGGAAATTTACAGTAAAAAGTTCCCTGCATTATTATATTGGTACAAAACAGAGTATGTGAGAGGGAACAGAGCAATCCCAATTTGACTGGAGCGAGGAGCGTAATTTGAGTTGACGAGAACGCTAGCGCTCAATCTATGGCTCCGCTCCGATCTTTGCGAACAGCCCGTCTCGAGGTCAGGACATGCTCATCCCATCGTAGCTGTGTGATCATAGCATGGTAAAGAATAAGAGATTGTGCTTGTAAGCAAGGTCTCCATGTTCTTAATAAAATGTACAACATACATGATAGGTCTACATCATCACAAAATTGTTCGGGTATGACTGAACAAAAATGAATAGAGCGAATTTAGAGCGGCAGTTTTGTTTCCTTTGAGTGAAGAGCGGTTTTGAGTGGAGTGGTATGGAAAGACTTGAAGAGGTGGAGCGGTGCGTAGACTTCGCTCCAAGAGTGATGAGTGGGATTTCCAACCGCTCAGCTCCGCTCACATACTATGGTCCAAATACAGTGCCCAACTGATCATGTGACCACATCTATCTATTCAAATATTAAATGATGTCCACTTTATAACTTTACATCTGCGCAGTAACAAACTGCAAATCACAAACATGTCAGTAGCCATCACAAAAGTAACAAATCACAAACAGATTATAGTATTTTGTTCGAACATGATTATATGAGACGACATTATGAAAGTGCATGAAAAGGATGGGGCAGGCGTTCTTTCTCTCTAAATATCCACCTCTGCATAACCCGCACAGACAAAAGACACCCCTCTGAACTAGCCAGCCAGCTTGGCTTTCCCAGGCACGCTACAGTACGCAGACCATTTGCTCATTCTTCCATGGCACGGACACATCTTCCCGGCTCTAAACAATGCGGACTCCATTTGGGGCGGGGGGCGGTCGTAATGGCTGACTGGCTGACATAGACCCTGTCAGCCTGGAGCTGAAGCAGGTGACACTTGACAGATGTGTAATTGCTAGGCTCTCGCTGACAGGTGGATGAGCTTAAAGACACCTGATATAGCCCATGATAAAAGGGGTTTACAACTTAAAGCAGCATCACCTTCTCAGGGGAGTTGTTTATTTACGTTTATTTCTGGCTACTTCAAGGGTAAACAAATACCTTAAGACCCGATTTGCTGTAATGTATTCAAAGGGAAATTGCTTTGATTTCTTTTTCGAGCCAAGGTAAGAGCAAAGCGCCAACAGGGAGGAAAGGTGCCGTTTCCCGTCGTAACCCCTATTTAACACATCCAGATGTGCGTGTTCTCTGCCGGAGCGCTGGAATGGTTTCAACACCAGCCGCGCTCGCAGAGGCACGATAGCTTTCCCTCTCAGGTTAGCCCAGGTGGCGGAGATAGCGCTCCGCCCCCTTGCAACAGACAGGAAGGGAGATAAACGTTCGCCCACCCACCCTTGCCTGGGCGCGGGCCGTAAGGGTGGAACAGCGAGAGGTGGATGTGGGTATGGGTGCACGCATGTGTGTGCGCGTGTGTGTGCGTGCGTGTGTGCATGTGTGCGTGCGTGTGTGTGTGTGATAGGGGTTGTTTTATGTCTGGGAACATAATACAAATCAATGATCTTCTTCGGCGCAAAGCCGAACAGCACAATGCCGGCACACCTGTCCATCACTCAACATCTGCTGTTCCACCTCTTGAAGTTCGCTTGAAGAGAGATGGATGGATGTATAGATGGATAGATGGATGGGTGGATGGATGGATGGATAGATGGGGTGGGGGGTGGATAGAAAATGCATGCAGAGGCCCAGACGTTCACTTTTCTTCCCCCCGGCTGACACGGCCACGTTATCACAGCTGCTGTTAGTAAACCGGAGCGGAGGGAGCGCTATGTGCTTTTGGATTTGTGACCTCAATTGCACCGGCACACAATCTCCACCCAAAGCTCTTCTGACAGCAAAGCATATAGCTCATATAGATTTATGATTTATTTGATATAGAGGGGGGAGGGGGGACGTTTGTGGCCATTGCGGTACCCCCAGAAGAGCCATTCAGTACACCGGGGGTATTTTCACTTATAATTGGGATAGCTTTCATCTTCGCCTGCAAAGCGGCGGAGCAGAGGAGACGAGAACCAATAGAGAGCTTTCACTTCCCTCCCCTATTTCCTGGCCCCAGACAAAGCCATCCAGGCGGGCAGGCAGGCAGGCCTGCTGAAGATGATGTGTTTCTGATCAAAGAGCCTGCAGTTGTCAGCAGCGTGCCGTGCTAGCACAGCAACCTGATTGCTCCTGGATAGATGTGTCCCTTTGATCAGAGCAGACTCTGACTGCAGGCTCTGTTTATGCAAAGGGTAAAGGGGGCAGGGCGAAACCTATAGGCTGCACTGTGTGGCAGCAGGAGTTGAGGCGGCATAGGGGAAGGACTTTAGCTTGGGGATATGTTGGCACAGATAATAACACGGGATGATATCTGTTATAATTACGGCTAATGAGATAACATTGCAAAAAAAATTAATATGACAGAACATCTCCACTACTTGTTGCTGTGATGGTTTTTGTCCTCGTAGCAATTTTTCTTTACTTGCATATTGCTCTTGATTAGCCGATAAAACTGTGTCTAATTACAAGCAGACACGCTATGTTAGAACCTGATAATGTAATGCACTTGAACAAGTGATGTTTTTACAAAGTGATCCGTTCGTTACACTCAGCAAACAGCTTACACATAACGCACATCATACCGCTGGCAATTATATGTAACACAAATGCATTTGGACTTAAAAGCCACTTCATGTTGTCATAATATATTGATAAATCCTTGAGGGATTCATGTACAGGAACTATAAATGTATTAGTGTCTAGAAATATTAATGTCCTCGGCCTGTAAGAAAAGTGTTGACAAATCATGCTGTGACCCGCAAACTTGTTGTGTCTGAAGTGAATATAGCTACCTCCGTTGTACAGAGCAGGTACATGTGTTTGAACCTTAAAATGTCAAACACACTTCAAATAAAATGTCAAATGCACACTGCTGACAATAATCATTCCCATGACATAACATTAAGGGGCCACATTAACAAGCCCTAGTTGTTCAAATAGGTGTTTGCTGACAACAATATTCTGCCAGAAAATCTACAATATCTTAAGATAAGCAAAAAATATTGAACTTTCCAAAACGCAAGAAAGGCAGGAATTACATTATATTTGGTTGCAAAATTAGCTGTTGGAAATATGAAATTGAATCAGTTTAGATCCTTTTAACTGATGTTTTGACAAGATCTACATAAATACATATTTAATTACTGCCACTCTCCTGATGAGCATGAATATACATTTATGTAAGTGTCAAAATAATATTTTGGTTGATCTCCCCTCGCTCGTTCTCTTCTGGAGCAGTAGTACAGTAGCTTTCGAGGGACATCAGCCTCTTCTGTTGGTCTGTCTTCTCTGTCATGTTCGACATTAAATGGGTCCAGCTCTGCATGTCTCCCACTGAGACATCCGTGTCAAGGTTAATTTATGGATGCAACACTCTCCGGCTCTGTTTCCACATTCATTTCATTGTCTTTGTTTCCACTCTATTGCTGACAGATACTATTTTTAAGGCGGTTTAAATTACGTTCAGGCAGTACAGTATAGACAGAGTATACACACAGCTATGGTAGACACCAAAACAATATATTACACAAGCTGTGATTATCATATCTGACGGATGCATTTGGGTCAAACAATGACGGGTAATTCAGGTCATTTTTGACAGCTGATGAAAACAGAAATCATCGTGACGGGTGGTGGGTGTAATTATGTATTTCTGAGTGGAAGAGGACCTTAGGGGTAGGCAGAGGAGATGAGCACTCGCTGATAGCCTGTGTCTGAGTGCTGCTTTACCTTGCCTTGCCTCTGTAATGACAGCTCATTTCCCCGTGTGGGTGTATTGCCTCTACACACGTGAGCTTCTGTTAGTCTTACCAGCTTATACTGTACCTGGCAGCCAAGTTTTTCATGGACTGAACAGGAGGGTTAAATGAATTATTATATAAGAAATGAACACTCCATGACCGGGGAATGTGGAAACATGCAAGGACTTACCCATGTGGCTGCACTCTGGCAGGAAGTTTGTGTGTCTGGGAGATGTTAACAGGCTTCAGGCAGGAATAACGATTATACTGAAGTAGGCATAAGATGATATAAAAAATGTATATCACAATTTTCCTGACCAAAAATAATTGCGATAGATGATATTATCGCGATTATTTATTATATTATTATTAAACTCTTAAATATACTGGAATCACTGTATCTTACATTTTGTTATATTTTAGTTTTAAAAACAGTATTTCAACAAATCCGATGTGTTTTTTCTATGTGGAGGACACAATGGGCAAGCCGAGCCTTCAGCCATGGTGGCGATTGACTGGAAAGATGCATGCTAATAAAAATATTAGTAAATCAATACAATTGGACTGTACAAGTGAGCTAGGCAGCTTTTTTCAAGTCACTTGTGAAATTATTCATACTTTTGTGATGATATTCATGATTATCACGATAATGTCATTCACCACGATAGGATGATCGTCAGTGCTTTTATACGCGATAAAGGATTAGATTGTATATCGTCCCCTCAGGGTTAATGTAAACTATCTCAATCCTAAAAACATTTGTACAGTACTTTAGAACCCCAATTATTTCAACTTTAATCTTCAGTGTCGTTAAAATTACCTTGTGCATGCATGTCAAACATAGACTGTATACTGTATACAGTAGGCTATAAATGCAAACTCTCTGTGATGTCAGCCATATCTTTTGTCAAGAACATATTAGACAAAAGTCTAATCTAGTTAAAACTAGCTAACTAAAAAAACACAGTAGCCTACAGATCTCAGCCAGGGTTATTCCTGATTGAAAATGGGCCTTTGGGGGGTGACATCAAACCTTAGGGGGGTCTGGGGGCCTGCTCCCCCGGAAGAAAATGTTGAAGATTTTAAAGTTAAATGCAGCAAATGAATGTCCTTTGAGAGGCTAGATCTATGAAGAACTGTGTGGCAAAGCAGGGCTCTATGCTTACATTTTCCTCCAAGGAGCAAATGTGAGTTAAAACATTTGGAAGTAGACTACAGCCAAATATTTGGGGGGCACAGTTGAAATATTGTTTATTAAGGACAGACACACAGACAATGTATAACAGATCTGGAGATATGATAATGTTTGACAGTTTCCTAGTCACATATGCTATATATTTTTCTACATCATTAATGTTAGACGTTCTACAATAGCCAAACTATATCCCCATATTTAATGTGGAGGTTAGATAGGCTATGGCTGGACAGACAGAACAACTAGACTAGAAATAGATAAGAATTTTAAGCAAACACAATTTTGAATTAAAAAATGGACATTACATGTTCTCATAACACAATTTAGATGAATTAATATCCATATGAAACAATGTAAGCCAATAAATCATTTTTGATAGGCTACCTGATCGCATAGATTCACTTTTGTCTCCAAAAGCAGGCTTTTACCCTGACTGCGCACACGCGCATTATAGGTATAAACTTCAGCGGGCGAGATAGCAGCTGGGAACGGTGATTAGAAGCCACCCTAATCCTTTTTTCACCGTCGCACACCAACATTTTAACTCATGCGAGTTTTCATTGCATTTTCAATTCATATTATTTTGGTGCAGGCAATTATCATTTGAAGGTCGCTATCTTTGGCGTGCGCCAAGAATTTCTCTATGCAGGAAAAACCAGACAGACAATGTTTGTTTTTTTCACCAAAGCAAACAGGAGAGCATAAGTAGACATGGGCAACTACAATTTAGTTTATTATGATTCCCGGTCCAGCTCACTCCCATTTACTTTTTTTTCTGTCCCGTCCCAATCCTGTGATAAATAATTATTTTGTTTCCCATCCCACAGGATTCCAATGACCCGTGGAAATCCAAAAAGAAATGTCAGTCTCTAATGTAAATACAACAGGTATATTTGACGTCTGAATAAGTATTGAGGTTATGCCCATATATTGCACGATAAGTCGATATAGTAATTATCACGACAGGCATAGCTCTATGCAATATATGAAACATTAAAATAGCAGTAAACAACTATTTTCTATTTAGATACAGTAGAGTACTTTTATTCTGTAAGACTTTGCCTTTATTACATTTGTAACTACAACAAATACCTGAACGATGGCTTCCTCACTGGGCAGCAGATGGCAAAGAAAAGAAACGTAGGTTTGACGGAAAGTAGCCTGGTTGGAGATGAGGCTACATTCAGAGCAGGCCTTCGCCAACACCGCTGCTTTGGCGACGTCACCCATCTTCTCCAAGTGCTTCACTCGCATCTCCATGAAGCCTTCCCCCTCCAACCCAATGTATGCATTGACTGCAGAGACAAAGGGTCAGAAAAGAAAGCCAGTGAATATTATCTGAATATAACCGGTGGAAACCAATGTGACAGCTGACAGTTCTGAAAGCCCTCGACAAGCTAGGTGAAAGCCAACCTTCGTCTGGGTTTGCAGGCTGGCCCGTGAGGAGTGCAGTAAGGATGGGATTAGTCCATGCGCCCCCCTCTCCTGTGATCTGAAGCAGGGCTTGAAGATCTGTGCTCCCATACTGATGTAAGGTAGTGTGGGCAATCTGCAAGTCAGAATGGTGAAGAATAGATTCAAAATAATAATCAGGTTGCAACTGTCTCAGAATCGACACCATGGAAGGTTTTGAAGCTACCTTTATGAAAAAGAAAATATGGATCAATTTGCATTTCAGGGAATGCCACATGCAGTCAAATCATTACTTCAACAGTTAAGCCAAGTTGCAGTGGCCCACATTTATCAATCTATTAAACCCTAGCACAAGTCAAATAGTAGTGTGCATCTTGGAACCTATGCCACAAATAAACCAGAAAAACAAGGATATTTACCTGAACAGCTTGGTGGAACTGAACCCAGGCTTCAAATGGGATTTCATTTTCAGGCACTGACAGCAACAACTCAAAACAGCTCCTGCAATTTATGAAATTGGTACATCATTAAATTGGAATGGGATACTGAACAGAGCTTGAACTTATGTTCGCAGGGGTGTAGTACATTTTAATTTATTTTGTAATCAATAGAAATAAATCTAAGTTAGGAGGGAAAAATAACCGGGATACCAGTAATTGTCTGTTTTTTATTGGCTGAATAAATTCTGTATATATGTAACATTACATATTTTAAATATGTTATGGAACATATTTAAAATACGTTATGGAGTATTACCACATGAGATGGCATTAAAACATGAACTGCTCTACATTCTAATGAAAAAAGCGAGCATAAAGTTACAGGATTAACTTCTTTAGGCATGGATTTATTGCATTTTAGGACATGTGACAGTCTAAAATTAGCTATTTTAGACGTGTTCAAGCATATCTAATTGCATTTCTGCACCTCTAAAATAATTTCATAGAAATAATCATGATTATTTTCAGAAAAAATGTTTAGCCAATGTTTTAGCTCTAATGTTAGATTCTCGGCCTTAGCTTGGCTGATAATAAAAAGGTATAAACACAGCCTATTCATTGTTATACAATGAAATTTGTGATTTAGCAGGCACTCTACATATTCTCATTACGGCCGCCCCTAAATGTTTGATCCTAGAAACTCCCCCGTGGGCGCATCTTGCTGCACACCATAGTTCCAGTGGCTGTGCACCTTTGTAGGTGCTGTTCTTATTTGTTTTATGGTGTTGCAAGGTGATCGGCCAATCAGTCTGGACTAAAGCCGGTAATGCGCGCTCATATTTACAAAGATGCGGCACACTTGCTGTTCTTCGGGATTAGCCTAAACTTTTTCACGACATTGCTTCTAGCTTATCTGAGGAAATTCTTCAGCAGAACTTCCACGAATGTGTTTCACGTTGGTGAGCGTGTATGTAAGTATGCATGCACACAGTCAGCTTGAATTTCAGAGCATGACAGGTAGAGGAGCACCGCGCTAGTAAGTTAGAATTACTTCGCCATGATATGCATGGCGAAGTCAAACTGTAGCTCGTGTTATCAGGATGGTATCAAAGAGCTTGGGCAATACTTCGGTTAGTACAATTCACACGCCTTCATACTGGCGTCTACAGCAAGGCAGAACAAACCAACTCTGGGGTTAATCAGTCCACGTACATGTACTGTCAACACCATCATTATGGGCATGTGGGGCAGTACAACTTACAGAGCTAGCCTCTTCAACACCAGGGCGACGCTCTCCGACTCCGCAGTGAGATGGGACCGGGCATCAGCAAAGCAGCTTATCGAAAGGCAGTAGACCTCAAGAAGAGGCAGACCATGCTCCATAGAGTTCCTGCTCCCAGCATAGTGCATAAGTGCCTAACAATGGGCACACACACACACACACACACACACACACACACACACACACACACACACACACACACACACACACACACACA